>JAOBYF010782423.1:0-14163 GCA_025403605.1 Parazoanthus darwini
AATCAGTTTCAGTCATGTCCAACAAAATGCGCTTGACTACGTCATCAAGTGTTCAGCGCGAGATTCCCGCCGGACGGCCGTAGAACTGGTGACTAGAGTCCAAACCCTGGGTTACAGAAAGGAAGACCTGCAAAAGTACGTAAGAGTTACATTTGGTAACTAGAAGCTATACTTTAGGATATCAAGCGGGAGACTAATTGTGAGGAACGGTCACCCAGTGGATAGGGGGGAGGGAGGGGGAGATGCAGGGAAGAGACAGAGGAGGAGCAGGGGAGAGATGGTAGAGGGAGAGGCAGGGAAGGCACGGGGGAGAGGTAGGTAAGGGACTAAGGAGAGGTAAGGAAAAGGACAGGGGAGAGGCAGGGGGGAGACAGTGGAGAGGTAGGCGAGGGCCAGACCGGGGAGAGGTTTAGGGAGAGGCAGGGGAGAGGCAGGTAAGGGAGGGCCAGGCCGGGGAGAGGTATAGGCAGAGGCAGGGGAGAAGCAGGGAAGGAACAGGGGAGAGTAGGGGAAGGGCAGGGAAGGGAAGGGGAGGGCTAGGGGGGTAGCAAGGAGAGACATAAGCAGGAGGAGCTGCCGCAAAAAGGGGGAGTAGCGAAGAAAAAAGAGAAAAGGTGAGAGAACTCGCTAAGAAGAAGTAGATCTCCTCTCACATGTTAGTTTAGAGATTCATCTGAAACTTTCAACGCAAAATGTACTTCAGAGCACGTATGGTAATACTTTTAATGTGGTTGGCACCAGCTTTCCATTTTTCTGTGCCACTAGACTTTACTTAAGCATAAAGCGTGATAAATTACTGCTAGTTTTTGTTAGCTGGTGTTACAACAATTTTGATACAATAAAAAGGGGTTCGACGACTAGTTAATGTTTGTATAAACTGCATTTAATACTAAAAATAAGGTGTGTTTCAGGTCTCGATCAAGCGAAAGGGATCTTATTCAACATTGCAATTTGTTCTATTTTAAATCACAGGACATTGTATTGGGTTCGCGGTGCGGCGCCAATTATAATCCACGTCAACTTGGACACATGCCTTCACTTCCTGGTCTCTGACACACATTACAGAAACCGCTTTGAGACTGGCACTAGCGGTGGTTCCCTGGACAAATCGGCCAGAATGAGCTGGGAGGTATGACGCCATAACTGTAATTGTAGTATTAAAGATTTACTAATGTTATATCGGCAGGGCAGATATGGGACATTTGAACAAACACTGGTCAAATACCCGTTCTTCGGGCTGATAGGAAAGGGTAAATGCTCATTAGCCAAAGGCTTAACGGCTCTATCCACGGAAGGTGTGACAAAAGTTCGAACGCCCTGAAAAATCTCAGTTAAACTCTCGGCAAGGGCGGGAATTGCCTGAACCAAGGGCCAACTTCATAAGAGCTGAATATCGGACGTGAGCTTAGACATTAGGAATTTTTGTAACAATGTCAGGCGTTAAATGTTAGGAAATCCCTTAATACAGTGTCAGGTGTTAAACGTTGGGAAATCCCTTGCAACAACGTCAGACGTTAAACAATAAGAAACCCTATGCAACAATGTCATACGTTAAACATTAGAAAATCCCTTGTAACAATGTCAGACGTTAAGTATTAGAAAATCCCTTGTTACAATGTCAACCGTTAAACATGAGGAAATCCCGTGTAACAGCGTCAGACGTTAAACATTAGGAAATCCTGTGTAACAGCGTCAGACTTTAAACATTAGGAAATCCCTTGTTACAATGTCAGGCGTTAATTATAAGAAAATCCTGTGTTACAACGTCAGCTGTTAAACATTAGGAAATCCTGTGTAACAGCGTCAGACGTTAAACATTAGGAAATCCCTTGTTACAATGTCAGGCGTTAATCATAAGGAAATCCTGTGTAACAACGTCAGACGTTAAACATTAGGAAATCCTATGTAGCAACGTCAGACGTTAAACATAAGGAAATCATTAGGAAATCCTGTGTAAGAACGTCAGACGTTAAAAATTAGGAAATCCTATGTAACAACGTCAGAAGTATGTATGTATTTATGTATGTATGTATATATATGTATGTATGTATGTATGTATGTATGTACGTATGTGTGTGTGTCTGCATGCATGTATGTATTAATGTATGTATGTGCATTGTGAACACACGCGAAACACGGGTTGCATGTGATGCATCGCACATTCGGAGGAAAAGTGGTGTTTGTAGATTAGAAAGGTCGTTTATCAATAGTATATTTGGCGTAAGTTAGTGCATGGTTGCCAGACTATGTAATAATGTATTTTAAAGTGCAATCGAACAATATGTATTTTGTAGTGCATATATTGTATGTCCCAATGCAGGAATTGCCGGTATATGTCCAAACGATACTTGAAATCCGCATAAATAGTAACTTAATTGTTTTACTTTTTTTTAAAAAAGTGGCTTTTTTTTGTTCAAACTCATCATTTTGCTGTACAAGATTCTGAAAAACCTTTGTTGGGGTAACTAATATAAAGCTATTGCTATAATTATAACTTTGTGTTCCCTGTTCAACTCGTAGCGTAAAGAAGTCGTCGTCAAGGAAGAGCTCTGCAGAACAGGCCAAAACTGAAATCAATCCAAGGAGAATGTCAACAAGACTACGAAAAAGACATTGAACTTTTCCTTTCAAGTGATATACTACTACTGTGCGTTTTAACTTACCAGTGGTATCATCAGCAAGGGTAGACGAAGTGTTCCGACCGAGATCTTGTACATATAAACGACTTTTTGAGTATTGTTGCTGGATGGTCCATTTGTGTTTCTGAACCTTAATTAAAAAATTAGTTATCCGGCTTAGAATGTCATCCTCCCTCTCCCTGGAAAGTACGTATAGAATGGCCTATAAGACATTACTTAAAACTGTGGGAAAACCGCTTCATTGCTTTTTACTCGGTTTGCTATTGAGAAGCAATAGGAAAAATATGAAGTGGACATAGTAATGCAGTTTGCATCAACATGCACTTCTGTGGGAGAGCATTGCAGGAAGATCCATTAAGTGCCACCCATAGCTGGATTAACGTAGAAATCACGAGGTCTCCCCAAGCACGCCTGCATGACACGCGAGATGTTGTTTCTTCTGAATCGATCAATACTCTGGAAGTAATAGAGGTCTTGTTGATATACTAACAGGCATGAAAGGGACAAAGTGAACTACTATTGGACTAAAAACGTTTACAGGGCTGTTTATAATTTAATCTGGGAAGGTTTTTGAATCAATAAGCAGCAGTGTTAATAAAGTTCTTATACGGTGCATCTAAAAATCTCAGTTTAATTACATTGGATCAGTTGAAGACTTGATTAGAATTAAACATCTTTAGTAAATGTCCATAAAAGCTTGAAAGGTAATCAGCATTTTCTACAGTGTGCGTAGGTAGCCCATTGGATGAAAAATAAAAACGTTTCCGTTAATTCAGATTTTTTTAGTTATATCTATAGAAAAGAAAAGTATAGCAATTCCTTTAGATACGCTAGTGGGTGCAATTTCTTACAAAACCTTTTGATCAATGTTAAAGAACAGTCTTTCTATCGTCTCAGATTGAACAGTGAACTTCTTCTGGCAGTCCCTTTTAATAGGTTCCTTCCTGATCTCAGCACCCGCCGTTTTAATACAGAAGTTGCACCCAAATGGAACTCCCTTCCCTTAGGCATCTGAAGTACTGTACCGTCTCCTACGACTCTTAAAAAAACTAAAGACTTCTTTTCCAAAAAGCTTTTTATTCGTAGAGTTTAAACTCATTCTATGTAATCGGCATTCAGTTTTACTTCGTTATTAACAGTTTCTTTTTCTTAAAGATTTGTACAGAGAATGTAATTAGTTAGCTCATTTGAACATTTATTTAGATGCTAATTTGCGACTTAGAAATGGATTTTTAATAGTTATTCTTGGTTTTCATGTGAGGTCAGAGATGTTGTAATTACCTTCTTTTGTTAGGGGCTCCAACATGGAAGCCATGTCTTTTGTCATTTGATTCCCTGGGGATTGAGTGATAACCAGCAATTTCTTGATGAAAAATATTAAGACAGACTTTACTTTTCTACTCTTTCAATTGTAGCGCATGGGGCTTTGGCACTTAAAGTATTTGTCATAATATTACAATTAGAGGTGCTGTTCTTCAGAAATGAATTCCAAAACCATGTTGAGAAAGTCCATTGGTTTTTCAGAGTGGATCCAATGTCCGCTGTCAGCAATGTACTTAATCTCTGCCTTGGGGAACAGTTTATAGATAGTAGGATAATGATGATCCCTGCAAATGATATGGCATAAAAAGTTCAGCTAACACAGTAATAAGTTGTTGAAAAAGAAAATAGTTATGATGAACAAAATGATGGTGGTGGTGACATTGCTGGTGGTGAAGATATGATAATGATAGTAACAGTGATAGTGGTGATGATTACAATGGTGATGGTGACAATGGTACTGATAGTTGTGATGAGGAAGGTGTTGGTAGTGATGATTATCATTATGATGACAACAGTGATGGAACAGTACTGGTAGTGATGATGAGTTTGGTGTGGTGATGATAGCCATATGGGTAATTGTATTATTGAGGATGAAGATTGTAGTGATGATGGCAATGAGGGAGCTGCTGGTAGGGATGATGGTAGTAGTGGTAACGTTAATGTCAATGATGAATAGGATTGTAATGGTGATGGTGATGATGCTTGATGAGAACAGTGATGATATACATGTTGGTGATGTTGATTTTAATGGTATTGAAGAAAAAGGTAGTCATGATTGAAGTGGTGATGGTGGTTGTGATGTTATCGTATAGGTACGATGATGTTAGTGACACTTCCTCAAGCCAACAATTTATGTACAGAAAATCCTAGAGTGTTTACATGGTACTGTATAGTTATTGTTTATTTGGTTATAATTATTGCTATTATATTGCTAAGATTACATGAAAATGCTATTCAAAAATAGGGTAGCAACGAGGATTGCTGAGGGTAATTTAAAAGACTGGAGAAATGGCAACCATTTCAGAAGCGCAGTAGCTCCATCAGTTAATTGTTTAATATCTGTTAATAATTGCATTAAAGCCATATATAACTGTCCAATTCAAAGACTGTATTCCAGTGGCAATCTGTCACAATTTGAAATACAGTTTAAGTAAGGGATCAAACGATCCCTGGGAAAGTATTATATTATGTTATTAATCCTATTACAAAGGTGTGAAGCAAGAGCTCTCAAATAACGTTCGGGACTGGCAATCTTCAATTAACACGCTCAAAAACATGACAGCCGCTGTCGCTTCGCTGTTACCCAATCCTCATTTTCTAGTTTTGGCCTTTGGTTGTTTTATTTGTTGCAAATGAATTGTGAATATTTTGCACCTTCTGCAAAATTCAGTGGAACTTGTTTGTGTGCAAGTGAGCAACAGTTACTTCTTGTTGCTTGGGGTGTTGTGTTGGTTGTTGGTTTATAGTCTTGTAATGGTGTCACATATTTTGCACATTTTGGAAGCTGTTTTTATCGTCCTTGTCTTCAAGGTGTTTGACTGCGTGGGGTCTCTGCTGTTGATACATGATGGCGTTAATTACGGAGCGCAGCATTTGGACGTTGCCCATCTGCCTCATTATAATTGGCTTAAAATGAGGCCAATGAGAGAATGGCAAAACAAATTTCTCAGTCCAGAAATGGTGCTTACGGAATTCTTTCCCAGGGCATCCCCTTCCTTTTTCCCCTTTTCCCTCCCCTGTGTCCTCGACTTTGCTCTCCTGGATGCCCTGGGCCCCTGCATGCTAATTTTTCAATACCTATTTTTCAATGGTTCTCATGCCGAGAAGAAATGCGATATCCCATTTGTTTCCAAAAAATGAAAAAATTGAAATGTGCCAAAGAAAGCAGATACTAACTGAATATACTCAGATCTGACTCCTACAATGAATAAGGTTTTTCCACTGTACTGTTCTGTAGGGAACTGGGTTGGGAAGCTCATCAGACAAGCAAGGCTGCTCTCAATAGCTTCTAGATTGACTCTCCATTTAAATCCAACATCCGTCTTCACAAGGTTGGTGAGAAAAAATTGTCTGATCATTGGGTTCTAGAAAACAATGTGATGGTTTAATTCACTGATGCACTGCATTCATTTGACAAAGGAGAAACACTGCAATGTATTCAAGTTGTAAATTTTGAAAAAAATTTGGGGAAACATCACTGTGCATATTCAAGCAAATGTTGGTGATTGTCAATGGATTCAGTTGTTTCCCTAAAAACAAACAAAAAAACATGCCACACATATTTTACCTCTAAAAAAATTCTGATAGGAAAATTCTATTTATTCTTGGATCAGAGTTACAGTCTCTCTTTAAAACTAAATTCACTGCATTGCCATTGCATATTGTATTTTTCCTATTAGAGATATTAAACACACGCGTTTATATTTTCAATGGACTTAGACAAAGCTGGCTTAATAAGTAAATTAATCTACTCACTGGTTTCTTGTACTTACAGGTGCCGCTTCTAGCAACTGTTTGTCAGCATCAGATCTGTTTTTTAATCCACTTAAGTCCAGTTTCATCTTTGCAGCTAAATATCTCTGTAGATCTTTATCTGATATAGAATCTCCCGGCGCTGCATCCTCCACAATCAATTTGTCTACTACATCTGGATGAGATAGCGCAAGTGTCATGGCCACCTTACCACCCATACTATGACCTATGACAATCACTTTCTCCAGGTCAAGTTCCTTAATAAGCTGCAGTGTATCATTGGCCATTATGTGATAGTTCATTTCATCGTGATGCTCACTCTCTCCATGATTCCTTGCATCAATAACTATTACCTGCAACAAAAATTCACTTGATCTTGTTAAAATCCTAGCCATGGGGTACTCAATAAAAGGGCAGCCTAGCTACCAGGCTCATAGCCTGCAATTTTGATGGAGGGGTGCAAACCAAGGGCAGCTAGGTACCAACAACTTCCATGTTCCAAGTATATCCTCCACAACCCATCAAAAAAGCCAATAAGTTTCAAAAATTTCACAAGATGACACTCTCAAAGCCAAATTTTAGCTACAAACGGACTGCTGTGGACCTTTCAGGTCCATGGGGAGTGTGTGCACACCCTGTGCACCCCTCTGTCTACACCAACCTAAGGCTCACCCAAGAAATTAGGGGTACCTGTAGCGGCCCTTGAGATTTGCTGGTTAGCTAACAACCCACTCATGCTGTCAAATATTTATTAATATCAACAGCAATAGAACTTCCTTTTCGAAATTCTTCTAGAACAGCTTTTCTCTCATCCTGCTTGATTGTCTATTATTTATCTAAGTTCAAACAACAAAATAAAGTTTTTTTGAACTGCACTCACCTTTCTACCTGTTCTGCTGCTGAAAGCTTTACTTAAACTTCTCCAGTTTTGTTTTGAGCCAAAGAGTCCATGATGAATGAACAGAGGAGAGAGGTGTTCCTTGCCTTCTGCAGCATCAATCTGTGCATACTCTAATTTTAAAGGACTGCAAAAACAAAACACTGTCAACGAAAACAGAAAGCCAGATCCCTTTTTTTACCCTCTTCTGGTCTAGGACAGACGTGTGTCTGTGTGTGTGTAGGGGGAACAGGTGCATAAGCAGGGGGGTGCACTGGGTACACATGCACCCGCCCATCTGTCTAAAAAGTTCTGCTCTAAAACGACTAATATAGCAAAAAGAATAATTTTTTTAAGGACTGCTGACACAAGTTCCATTCAAATTTGAGATGTACCCTCTGCTAAAAATGTGGGCTATGTTCCTGGAGACGGGGTACTCCCATATATAGCTGATATCAAGATATGTCAACCTTTAGGGCATTCTTTTTTAATCCTTTAGTCATTTTCAAGTTCGCAATTTTCAGCAGGGTATACATTAAATTGCTAGTATTGGACTTCTCCTTCTGAACATTTCAGTCATAAATGGGTAATCAATTTTACTTAATAAAGTCAAAATATAACTTAGCCAAGTAAAAAAAAGGTTGGTTAGCATCCCTGCCCAACCACTGAAAAGCATTCAAAGATTTACTTCAAAAAAATCTTTTATTGATTTCATACCACTGCAAGTTGGTTGGAGTCAGATTCTTCTCGCCCAAGACCAGCCAAAATCTTCTAAACTTTTTAGCATAAGTTTGATCACAGTACCTTAAAAATCAGTATCATAGAAAGCTGGAGCACAAGTGCTAGTACATCCTTACAACATTCTTAACTGGTATTTTAAGATAGAGTGGCTATAACAACAACACCAAATGGGGTTACAATTCTATAATAATAATAATAATAATAACAATCATAATAATAATAACAATCATAATGATAATAACAATCATAATAATAGTAATAATAATAAAAATAATAATAATAAGCAAAATATTTTGTGAGGAAGCCCCAGTCACCAAGTGGTTTTCATTGGGGGACTCTAAAAGGTTCTATGTATTCAGTCTTTCAAGTATGAATTATGATTCCGAATTCTCCCTCCTGATCATAAAATGTTAGGAAAAAAGGGAACTATTAACCCAATATTTATTTTTACTTGGCTTAGAATGGTATTAAACTTTGTAAATTTTTGGTCATACACAGGGTCAGCATTTGAGAACCAGGGCAGTACCCAAACATTTGTTCAGTATTCTTTACCCCCAGAGAGAGGGGGAGAGGTCAATTTATTTCAGCTGGCCCAAAACCTTTTAAAGCTATAAAGGTACAAATTCAAATGAAACTTAAATTTGATAACTAATTTTGGATTTTGACAGATTTGACAATCAAAATGTAGAAGGCCAAAGTATTAAACTGACAGTTTTGATTCAATCGCCTCCCAAATACACCGACTCTTTAAGCAAAACATCCGAAAACAAAAAACAGCCATGTTTACATGAACCAGTGAATTTATGATAAATCTGTGGTGGAGTTCGTTACAATCAGTAGTACATCAATCAAATAAAGGAGAAAAAATCTCGCTCATTGACATTGGACTCAGTGATTGCAGTACTAGTATATGTCGCGCAGTCGTATCAACTAAGAAATTATGTAATCATTTCGATTCATCGAGTTGTATGTGTCAAGTTTAATAAAAAGCGGACTTCGCCCACTCGTTAATTTTTCAACCCATTACAAACTAATTGATATTCATTCTCACGTGAATTTACACTAAAGCAAAATAACCTTATTTGACAAAACGGTGTTTATAAAACCGTACCTCGCTGCCAAATGTATGTTTCTGTATTTCCGGTAGCGGGAGATCGGTTTCCGGAACTTCTGGAGGCAATGAACGCATCCTACGTTAGTTCTTGTTGCCTGAACAATACTACGGAAGCAGAAAAATGCTCTTGAAATCAGCATTTTTGCAAAGAAATCGCTTAGAAAACTTCAACAATCATAAGTTTTTGACTAACTTAAATTGCTGTCGAACAGATGTCGGACACTTTCGATCTGCTTTCGGAAGATACGAATTTGTCCGATCTTGCTTTAAATTTTTGATTGAGAAAGCCTGGTGCTAGCCCCACCTTCCAACAGAACCACGAGATCAGGGAGAGTCGAAGAGCGATATGTGATGAGTCTTCGAAATTCCCACTTCCTGTACTAGAACCCTTAAAAAGGGACGGTTTGTACCTCGTAAATTTTAAAGATTTTGATCGCTAAATCTACGATGGCTAGAGATTATGATCATCTATTCAAGTTGCTCATTATCGGAGACAGCGGTGAGTAGTTTGCTTGAAAATTAGTGCGTTCTTCCGAAACCGTGCTCGCGCGACAACTACCGGCTCATATTTATACGAAGTGTCAAGATCAAACGCTTTCAATATAGACTCAGAGTTGGTTTCTCAAAACAAACCTTAACTCGTTGAAGCCTTTTATGTGTAATATGAAAAATATTGTGCTTCTTTTCTGTTGAGCGTTTAATAACGCCGGTTTCGGGATTGTCATCACATCTATAGCACTATTGCTAAACGACAAGTAATGTTACTTGCATAATGATGCGAGATTTTAGAACTAACGCATTGTAAACAATTTTTGAATGATGCACTTTTACTTCGACGAAGTTGTGTTCGACTTTTTTCGTACCAAGACGTTCAAAGAGTATTTTTGTTAAAGCAGAATAACACTCTTTGAGCGATTGTTTTAGCATTTCGGATATAAAATGCCGTCATTTATTGAGCTAGTTCCCGTGATCCGCCTGAGCACAGACTGTTGAATTTGGGCAAACAGGGATTATTGCCAAACAGTTTGTTTCTACAGTCGATTGCAGGCAGTTCATAAACTGAGAAACAACTGTTGAAAGATTTGGATTGATTGCGTACTTGGCACCAAGATATATGAAGTAGGATAGTTTCCAATGTTATATCTACTGACTTTCATTCACTTCGAGTATTGTAATTTTTATTGCTGTTTTGTTTTTGGCACAACAATTCACTCACTCAGATGGATAAAAATAGATCTGACAGGGTAATTTTTTTGCCAACATTATGCAGTTGTTATTGGTCTGAACTGGTGCAGAGCCTTAAATGTATGTTAAGTTATTGTATTCTTGTATTCTTCTGATAGACTTTTTGTTTCATATAATCAAAGTATATACACTAATGATATTATGGAAATTCTAACTATAAAAATAAAACAATAATTGTGATATTGGGTTCTAAAAACAATGCAAAACAGTTTGTAAATATATATATATAATTATATATATAACATATATATACGTGGTAGTTCAACTTGTCCTTTGGTCCAATTTGAGTTTGTACCAGTTGAAGGATTTTGAACTGTTAGAATAACAGCTTTTTCTAAACCAGTGTACAAGTTTCAAGTATTAACATTAAGTATGGTATTGATTTATCAACATTTGAAGTGGTTAGAGTTGATGTAAGTTTGTTTCTGATTAGGGCTAGAGTTTATAGGGGTAGTAGCTATAATGTATTACAGAAAAAATGGCAAAGTGTTGGAATAGGAGAGTCAGGATAGCTGAGTGGATCCAGGATCAAATTGTGGGCTGAGATTTATCTTTGATTTCAAGAGATTTTCTCTGGGTTCTCCATTTTTCCTCCCTCCACAAAGTCAACTTCCACGCCAATATCTGTGCCGTCGAGTGATTAAACATTTACATGTAGCCACTGGCTTTAGAGATAGACAACTACTTGCAGTGCAACAACACCAAAAAAAGTTAAGTTTTACAGTAGTCTAGAAAAGAAGAGAAGACACTAATCACAACAGGTTACCAGTAAGGTTGCTCATATCATATCATCAAGGTTTAAATTCTTGTTTTACTAGCATGTAGCTTGTGGAGCCTGAATCTCGGACTACATTGTAACTAAGATTTTTAATTTTTGTTCTTTATTTGAAATTGCAGGTGTTGGAAAGAGCAGTTTGCTTTTACGGTTTGCAGATAATATGTTCTCAGGTATGTTAATGTTTAACCAATTGACCTTTTTTAACCCTTTAGAGCTGCAAATATAATTATAGCCTTAATACATATAGTCTGATTTTTTGAAATAACCTCTTCATTTTAAGAATGGAAAAAGTTCTGCAGTAGAGATGTGGTTGCCCTTGGTACGAAAAAAAATGGCATTTAAATAAATGGTCTAATTTGAGTGCATTTTGGTCAAACAAAATAATGATTATAAATTCAGTATGTTGTTCCTGTCACATAATATTACTAGTCTGTTGGACTTAATTTGTTATTATTTAATTAACCTTAAAAAAAAGGGAATTATAACTGGGTTTATGAAATGTTTTATTCATGAATTAAAGTTCCCTTATATATATATTTTTTTTCTCTCTTCAACCCTGTCTTGGAAGGAAAATGAGTGTTAATCTATGGAATCACCCCTCATTACACATGTATACAGGTTTTATTCCTGAGAGCATCATTTGCACAACCGACTTAAACAATAGCTGTAGGGTATACTGAGTACAAAAGGGCATCTTCACACAACTGGCTTAAACAATGGCTACAGTGTATGCTGAGTACAAATGAACAGCTTTATACACACTATATGATTGTACAGTATATTCCACTGACAGTATCACTATGATTTGTGTTCCTCCAATTATTTTGCAGGTTCATACATAACGACAATTGGAGTGGATTTTAAAATAAGAACAATAAACATAGAAGGAGAAAAAGTAAAGTTACAAATCTGGGATACAGCTGGGCAAGAAAGATTTCGAACGATAACCTCAACGTAAGTACAATATTTGTTCTAACATTAGGCTAGGCTTTCTGTATTAATTTCTTGATTTACAAAAATGCTTTTAAGTCCAACTCACTATTAATCTGCCCCTCCCCCCAGTTCAACAATGTTTAAAGCTTTTAAGCCTGCGTCACAACATTTCTGAAAAGTAGATAAATCCATAACATAATTCATTTTCTATCTAAATTGGAACAAACAGAAACAAAAGGAAAAACAAGTACTGTAGGATAGGCATAAACATTTTACTTGTTTTCTACCACAGCAAAACTCCACCATCTTGGATCATTGTTTGGATCACATACATAACCTACAATGTAGTTCCAGTCTTCTGCAAAATATTCCAGACACAGACATTCTTGGAGTATGACATGGGCAGTTCTAAATTAATTTTTTATCTTTATTTTCTTTTGGGAGGTGGGGAGGGTTTTTACATTCGTGAAGATCTAGATTGCCAGTTATTATAATTAGAGTACAGGCCCGTAGGCAGGATTTTTGTTGGGGGGGTTCAAATTTCATAAACTTGGACTCTCAAAAGCCAAACTTATGGGACAAACACACTTATGGCTGTTTTTTTTTTTAATTTTTATTTTTTTTAGTCATCTCAAATATTTGGACTTGTTCATCGTCTGATTAAACCTCCAAATGCAGACCTTTTGGATCTGTGCACCCCCCTTGCCTACGGGCCTGGAATATTTACGATACAGTATGTTTGACAGTGTGCAGCCATTTGAGCTGAAAAGGGGCTTTTGTGTGAAGGTGTGGGGTACACCGTACCCCCTTTTTTGGTTGGGGCTTCAAACTTTAACCTTGTTTCAGTCAGGAGAAGGGAATTGCTATATCCTGATTCAGACCAAATCTATAAGTATTTAAAAGAAATCAATGTGTGGTTCAAGGATTAGTTAATAAGTTTTAGGTTGATGAATTCGCCACATTAACTTCAATTCTGAGAACTAATAAACACTACAACATATTACAAGTTTAATAGATAATTCAATTCAAGTAAATGGGGTGTGACAGAGATCCAAAAGGAACAGAACTTTAATTTTGTCCTAATTGCAACCTAGCCGTAATAGGCTCATCTCACGCAGCAGCCATGCTGAACAAATCGTCTGTTTTTGCCCCGCTAGCCTCATCATGTTGTCAAGTTTTGCAGGGCAGTAACAAATAATTTGTTCTACATGGCTGCTGCGTGAGATAAGCCTATTCTCTGTGAAACCCAAAGGGTCCCTATTTTAGACTTATCAGGTAAAATCTAAACCTATTCCATACTAAGCCAGCCCTACAGTATCACGCAACCTGAAGGGTGGGGCATACATGTACACTGTGCATGTAGCTCCACACGCAAACTCACTCCCTCCTCCCAGGCAAAAGAGATGGTCTTTGTTTCATTTTTCCATACTTTCAAGTTACAATAGTTGAGATTGTGTATAGGCGAGTTTCAGATGACATCATTGTTTACATTTTGCTTCATTTGCATAATGCTGCATTAAACCAAATTCAGGATTGAACCAAAATGAGTCCAGAATTAATAGTGCATAGAACAATAAGTGTTCACTGCAAATGTTAGTGTGATGTATCAAATAGTTAAGGAGAAATAAATGTTTAAAAATGTCGAAAATTACAGAGAATGTGTGGCTGGAGGCAAGGCGTTGCCTCCGCCCATACAGAACTCTCTAATTTTCAACATTTTCAACCATTTATTTCTTCTAAATTATTCCTTATATAAAACTCAAATTTTCAGATTGTACTAATTGTTCTATGCTTTTTCAAGTTATGGTCTCATTTTGGTTTTATCTTAAATTTGGTTTTATGCTGTTTTGTGCTAATGAGGCAAAACGTAAACAATGAAATTGGCCTATAGCTGATACCAAATGGTACCTGTACAGTGTACTGTAGGTAGTGAAGATACGCATACTTTACAGCACAGAAATGCACCCGTAGAATATACTGACAGAAAATATACTCAATCTTTCATTTTACCTCTGGACAAGAAATATGAAACAGTCTGCCA
>JAOBYF010782534.1:0-14152 GCA_025403605.1 Parazoanthus darwini
CAGCCGCTAATGGTAACGAAGATGCAGTAACGTACCTGCTCACATGTGGCGCGGACCCGGCAGTAGCGATTAATAATGGGTGGACCGTGCTTCACATCGCTTCAGAGTTAGGACATTTAAGTATGCTAGAAAAACTGCTGAAAATGCCGAATGATATCAACTCTAGAACAAGTAATGACCTCACTCCTCTTCACATTGCTGCGTCAAATGGTAAATTGGACGCAGTAAATTTTCTTATCGACCATGGAGCAGACCAAACAGCTGTCAATAAGAACAGTTGGAATGTGCTTCACTCCGCTGCTCAAGGTGGGAACACTGCCACAATAGAGAGACTGCTGGAACTTCCGATTGATGTTAACTGTCGAAACAGCCGGGGAACTACGCCTCTTCATCTTGCTGCGTTTAGCGGTAAATTGGACGCAGTTTTATTTTTAATTGATCACGGAGCAGATCGAACAGCGGAGAGTACGATTGGCAATTTGCTTCACTACGCTTCCGAAGGTGGCGATATAAAAACTATCGAGCACGTGCTGAGTCTTAGTTTTCTTGTTGATTCTAAATCCAGCGAGGGTGAGACGCCTCTCCATCGCGCTGCTCTTGGTGGCAAGGTGGCTGCAGTGGATCTACTTCTCTCACACGGTGCAACACCAACTGCTGTTAGTAATAAGAGAAGGAGTTTGTTACATTTTGCCGCACAAGGAGGAGATGTTGATACCATTAAGAAAGTGATGTCACTGCCGGGTGTTGATTTTGAATGTAGAGACATTAAGGGCAACACTGCGCTTATTCACGCGGCAGTTGGAGGTAAAGCAGAAGCTATGGATTTCCTTATTAAACAAGGAGCAGATCCTAAAACATTAACTTCATGCTCTAAACACTTGAACATACTCCACGTTGCTTCACGAAATGGCTCAATTAGCGCTATAGACAAATGTCTATCGGTTGGCGTGGATATTGATTCTCAATCCAGTGACGGTGAAACTCCACTCCACTTGTCAGCCTCTTATGGTCATCTGGGGGCGTTCAATCATCTCTTGTACCGTGGTGCAAATCTTAATGCTATGACTCGTTGGACATGTGGTAGGTTGAATGTTTTGCATTTTGCCTCGATAGGAAACAATCCTAAAATCATCGAAAGAATCCTCTCCCTTGGGTTGGATATCAATTCCAAGACGATCTTCGGCTCTACCGCCCTTGATATCGCATTGGAAGTAAACAAAGAGGCTGCTGTGCAGTACTTAAAAACACGTACTGTAGAACAGAATTCTTTTAATAAAGGCTTTGCCTGGTTGTTCAAACCTTTTTAGTGTTATTCCTGGGTTAGCTCTACAGGTTTTATTAAGAGTTAATCCAAGATTAGTAATAGTCGGGCATTGAACAACTGGGCCCTGAAGAATGATCATTATTGTAATTAAATCAATTGTTGTGTATTTTTCGTATCCTACACATTTTTAAAATTCGAAATAATTTCAATTTCCCTTGGCAAATCGACTGTGTTTATTGATAATATATACTAAAGTACTTCATTCACTGCGGTCGCCTGTTAAAACGTTTTTTTAGTTATAGGGCTCAGTTATTTTAACAGATGTGACACGAACACTTTAGCTTAACCAGATTGGGCTTTTCGGTGGGCCTCGTCTAGACACGAACTGGTACAGGGGAGAGGAGGGACGAGATTTCCTCCTCTAAAACTTCCTTATCATGTAATGTAAACAAGACAATAATAAATAGATTTGTTAGACTTCGTATTTTGACTCAAGGGCACTATTCGAGTTACATGGCGGTTATCCTTGAATCAGGCCCGGCGGAACAGATCCGGTTTGGCCGGACCATCTTTTGCACTTGGTCGCTTTCTTTAATTCAAAAGAAATTGTGAGCTTTTTGAAATCAAAATTCTCTCTGGGAATACGCCAGTTGTGCATTTTAGAGAAGCTAAGTTTCAAAATTTCCGGGGATAGAATGACTCGGGCGCTCGATCCTATTTTAACCGGACCAACTCTGAACTGCTTCCGCTGGGACTGTGATTCGTTAAAAATGTTAATGTCACGTCAGTAAGTTCCATATCACAGCTTTTTCCTAAAGCCTTTGTGGACTCTCCCCCGTCAAGATAGGTTATTTCATTGTTCTAAAGTCGCTCTTGAATCTTTAAAACAGACTTAGCCGTTATTGATATGACTTTGGAATTATCAACCAACGAGGCAAGCGATAAAGTGACACTGAATACTCTCCAATTGCACTAAGAACGTAGATTTTCACTACAAGAGGGGACTAAGTGCAGATACAGTGCTTCAATAACCACTGATCAAGTTCCGGTCTAACTACGGAAACTGAACAACCAGACGTCGGCAGGTTAAAACATACCGTTCATAAAACTAAGCTGCAGCTCTCACGATCTTCTCGAGTTACTACCCTCGACACTGTATCGAGCCATAATCTTGACCCAACTGCCCTCGAACAATCCGGCCCCAAACTCAGTTGTTCCCGACCCCGATTGAAATTTGCAAAGTTTGAGTTAGTCTGCCACCTTAATTTTTTAAATATTAGGGTGCCGTCAAAACCTCTTGACAGACCTTTTTGAACCTGATAGGATAGACAGCTGGACATTAGTTGAACCTGATTGGAACACGCAAGTTAATAAATGTATGAAGTACATACCTGATAACCAACAGTTGGCCACACTGTTTGCACCGCTACTCTGTTAATTTGTTGTGTGGCCTTGTACGTGTACTGAGGTACCTTGAGAAAGAAGCTAGCTTTTTGTATTAAATCATTAATCATATACATGATATACAATCATATAGACCGTATGCATAATACGCGCCACTGACCATGAACAAAAACGTTGAGTCGAGGCTGGTAAGGCCGAAATACAGCAAATGTATGAGAACCTGGAAACCGACCTCGACATGAAGTTATTGTTTATGGTCAGTGGGGCGTATTATGCATACGGTCTATACATCATATACGCCGGGCTCACGCAATTTTGACGAACTTGTAAAACACTCTCGTGCAAATTAACTCCAAATTGAACTCGAAATAGTATGATTACTGCTACTAATTTTATGATAAATAATAAGTACTTTGTTTGCCATTATACAAAAACGATCGGCTGATTAATAAAACCCGTTGAAATCAACTGCTGATCAGCCATACAAAATACTGATAGGTATAATGGTTAATACAATATTAGATAAAATTAAGTTCAACTATTTAAAAAGGCAAGGTATTAAAAAAGGGTTGTTCAAAACAAACCTGTTTTCTAAAACAAATATTCGTCTCGCATTATAGCCTTCAAATTGCTTGTGGAAACACGTCGGAATAAAAAGCGAGCTCGTTCCTAGGGTCTTCGAATTCTGGTGAGTTACAGCCTCTAACAAAAGGGGGAACGGGCTCCTTAAGTTAATTAATCGGGTATTATTGTGAGTCGTTCTCTCCGAAAACCAAATAATCGTGAGACAGATGTATTTTGTCGTTTCACCATCAAACTACATGGCCACAATAATAAAAGAATGTACTATGTTTCAGTGTTTATACGCCGTTTGTCGTTTGAGTGATTTCCACGAGCTCGCTGCCTCCTTGAGGAATACTGCTTGTTTATAGAACAGATTGACAAAACGTGCTAAAAATACTTTCGATTTTAAGCATCGATGTGATGTTTAAAACCTGAAGTACGAGTCACTGTCACCTTTTCGCTGTTGGAGACTATAGAGAAATATAGAGAGCGTAAACCAATAAACAACGTTATTCACAAAAACAGAAAACCAAATTTACATATGTGATTATCGCCCTGGCCAAACGGTTTTGACTTTAAGGGTCTGCTCACACAAAGCAGAGATTAAACAAGTGAAACAGAAAGATCAGGATAGTGGAGATTTTATATTGCTTAATAGTATTACTATTATTATTACTTTTGAATCTTTTTACGCCCAGCAACAACCAGCAACCGTCAAAAATACAGGTAAGCAAGTTTACGGGTGATAAGCGTTTAAAAGGAATAACCAAAACAACAACTACATTTAGTCGCATCTATTTTGACAGCAAAAACATCCTGCCGTTACGGACTCTGTAAAGTTCAGCTTTCTTCAAGTTGGTGCTGTTTACCTCTTTGTAAACTTCACAGCTGTTGTTTGGAAGCTTGACTCAGCCACGTCACTAGCACCTTGAAAATCGTCGAATATTTTCTTTGTTTCTTGATTCCAGTTTAATACATGCCATATTAACGAGTAGGTTTTGCCAGTTCCACTAATTTTGTCTTCGATATGAGGAGTCCCCAAGCTTCAATTCGATAGATCTTTAGATTACGGGGTTTACTGTATCTAATGAAACAGTCGCTGAAACCAAAAGTTCAGGGATTTTCCTTGCATGGAAGGAAAATAATTTCTGCCGCATTGTCTCAAAACTAAGTGATAGTAAGTCGAGAGATTTGTTATCGGCGTTCCAACCCTGAACTATACGGTTCTCCCTGAGAGATTTATCCGTTTATATACGTCAGTTCTTGTTTGAATGGTTTTCGCAAGCTCAATGCACCCTCTGTGTAAACTGTTGAGAAACTTACCGCGCAGAGCTCACTTTGCTATAAAAGCGCACTCAAAATACTTTTAATTTTATACATCGATCTGATGTTAAGTTGGAACATACGAGTCACTAAGGCGTGAAAAAATCATGGCGTAAACTGACGATGACTTGGACCATAGTCAGTAGTAAACCAATAAACGGAAGTTCTGACATAATATCGTCTATGACTTTAGATCACCTTTTATCAGTTAAAAACCAGTTTGTGGCGATGTTTGCACCATATACCAGAGTTCGTTTTATACCCACACCCATTTTCTAATTTGAGGGCCCAAAGTCGTCAGGATGATAGTTTCTAACGTTGGAGTTCGAGCACTAACCACTTTGCCATTAAACTCATGCCTGTGTACGTCCCGGTGAAAAAGTTCGTTCCCGAATGAAAATCTGACAGCAAGTTGCACTCCAGTATCATGTTACAAGGGTCAGGTTAGTTTGACTGATCAACTGATTCATATGTCTTGATCCATTGATGCTGAGAACGAAAGCTTCTGTGTAAACGTGAAATGAATTCTCTCCATCGAAGCGGAGTGAAACTAATCAGTACCGTTGTCATCTGTGAAAACTGCCATAAAGACAAGAAAACTACATCCAGGTCTCATTATTCCGGATACTTTTTTCGTACCTTTAGGAGATATTGAATGTATGTTAAATTAAAACCTTGCAGTTGGCTTCATGGAAAAAGCAAGTCAAAAGTTAGCAAGCAAAGTAAAACTGAAGGATGTTCCCAAGAATTGCAATATTGGTGAAGTTTGTAGGAAAGGCGACTTTAATTTAAGAGAAGTGTATGGTAAAGTTCGGGTGGACGTGCAAACTAGTTTGCATCTTCAAATTGATTTACCATACACTCTTTGCAATTTTGTTGTTGTTTTTGATGTTAAAAAGTTTCCAAGTTTCGACTTAATCTTTCTATTTCTTGCAACTTAAAAAGAGTTAACGTCAAGTTTTCGAAACGACTTACAAATCGTGATACTGTGGTAAGCTAAATGAAACACAGTTGAGATAAGACACATTAAGACACATTTTAACTTAAAAAACTTTGTTGACTGAATACAACGCCTCCATGCATACCACATACTCTATCACTCAATGATCACGGGCTTCGTTAAGATGTCAGAACCAACAACTTTTTTTATTATTTGGTTAGTAAGAATAAAGCGTCACAGTTTTTCACTGTACGCGGATATTCCCACTACAAACTGTAAAACATTTAGAAAGTAAAACTTACACGAAGTGGAACCAATCGGTGTTGTTTGTTTTTGTGAGAAAAAGGCCCGCAACTATTTGGTAGATTGTTTATATCATTTTTATATGCTGTATTTGGTTCCATTTTGAAGTAAAAAGAGAGGGAAAGAGATCCTTTATTTGCTTTAGGAGGGAAAAAAGAAAGAAAAAATACATCGAGATGCGTCCACCGAGAATCGAACTGGGAGCTCTCGAGTCCACATCCAACACACTCACCACTTCGCCAGTCCACGCAACACAACGCATGCGCAGTACATATTGAACACAAGAAATAAGACACGGAGCCAAAACCCTGACTTGCTCTCCTCCCAGGTCTGAGTTATTCTTTGTTTCTTGTTTATCGAGCGTAGGAGTAGGAGAAGATGTGTCTCGCACAGTAGTGCATCAGTGTCGATAAAACGGCGTAAGATCGCCTGGGGCTTGTCAATGGCTTGTTCCGCACGATAAAGCATTCAAACGAAATAAACATACACTGAATGGCATATTAAGATGACAGATACCAGAATGGATAAACGTATACGAAATGGGAATACTTGTTCGCAGTCATGCAAGACCTCAATACCTAAACAATAAACTAGAAACACAGAGGTGAGAATGTTTTTCAAGCACCAAGTAACCATTGAGAGGAAGGGAAAAGGAGGTTCCATTTTACTGAATTTTCCACCAACTCTGAGCAACTATGAGCTTCGTTGATCTTATAAAGATTCAGTTCTTATAAAAAGCTGTGTTACGAAACCAATACTGACTTCATTCCCTAAGCTCTAAATAGACATCGAAAAGAAATTAATGCTGCGAAGCTCGCATATTTTACCTCAGTAGAGACAGATCTGTTGTTTTACTAACCAGTTGCCCGCTAACGTTACTCATTAAACTGATATAGTCAATCAGTAAACGTTTAAATCATTAATCGTAACGAATATTTTGCGAAATGGGACAACATTCCTGCGATAGACATTTGTCTGAGCACTCCAGTAGCTAAAAATATCACTTAGTCGTGTTCCATGGTAAATTTCCTTTCATACCCCCCGTCGACCCCGAGCATTCGTTCATTTTCATTGGAGTTCAGTCAACCTTTTTCTTTTTAGTTGAGTTTTGTGTCAGATGGGGCCATCAATTGTTCTAAGTTTCCAAAACGTTTTGTGTACGAGATAGCGACAGACAAATCTCTTAGTTACTGTGCAATAGTTTGTCGAACATTGCCGCGCATGTTAAAGGAACGATATCTCGTCGGATGAACAAATAAGCGGCATAAATCTTACAAGGTGGGTACTGAGAAACTAGCTTTAAAGTTGCTATTTCATCCACCATCTTGTGCCATTCACTATAAATATGTTATCAAAATCAAAGTCAACGATTTTTGGTGGGAGAAATGAGCACTCATTCACTCTAAAACCAAATAGCATGAGCGGCTACACATAAATGTGGTCGTTCAATCTTCTCTCCCATATTAGATGAACGAAACATTTAAGTGTCTTGAAGTCTATCATTTTCCGTTTTCAGAAAGATTTTCACGAGCTTACTTCACGCGTAGAGTTCGCTTCTGTTTATAAAACAAATTGGCAAAACGTAACTGAACGTTACTTTCGATTTTGAACATCGATCTGAGTCACTATGGTCTGTTGGCGCAAATTTTCGCTGCCAGAACTTACACCATAGAGAGCATAAACCTATAAACAACAGTGTCGACGGAGTCATTTTAAAGTTATCAGGGAAATGTACTAAGTAAGGCGGTGTTTACACGAGTTTCGTTCCAGTAAGACTTCATCCCGGTTCCTTTCTGAGGTTCCATATTCGGGTACATGATACCTTCTAAAATTGTTAAAGTCTTTCCGGAGCGAATTAATCGAGGACGCCGGATCGAAATGTTGGTTCTGAACCAAACCTAACTTCACGTTGCAACAATATCATGTAAAGAAGTACAAGCTCATTCCAACACGGGATTGGACAAGCGGATTGCCGGGTCGGGCTCACCATGGCCAGCTGACTAATAATCGTAACCCGTTCGATTACTGAGAGCTTTCGTGTAAAAGTAAAATGAAATATTTCATTCGTTCAAGGAATGAAACATGTCGTGTAAACAACTCCTTAAACCCAAATAACTCCATTAAATCCTCATTTCCTGATCTTTCATACTCTCAGAAAGCCCAGCCAATCGCTCCGTTCTGTTAAGAAGACCTGGAACTTGACTTTTGTCAACGGATATGATGATATAAAATCAAAACAAAGTGAAACCAAGTTGACTGTAAGTCTACAGTAATTTAATGAACTTTAAGTTTAGAGTACAACATTCCGAGTCAGAAACGTTTGACCATTCATGCGGAAGTTTTAATGCCGTCCCAGCCAAATTTTATGGTTTTAAAGTCTGCCGCAGAACCAACAACGTTTTATTTATCTTGTTTATCTTTGTATTTCTATATTTGATGTCAGTTGTAAGATTGCTAAGAAACTAAGTGTCGCAGTTTTTGTTGCGCAAAAAGGAATGCTGCATATTTGCATCAGTCTAAACTAAACATCACTGAACCCCTGGAGCTGGTCAAATTGTTTTGTTTTGCCATTATATCAATCTTAAAGAGTAGAAACCAAATTAACATATACTGACTGGCATGCCATGCATGATAAGACAACCAAGCAAAATATTTAAATACTCTTTTGCAGTCATGCAAAACCTCAATGCCATTTCAGCAAAGGAAACACAGCGCGAGCGAGAACGCTTTTACCCAAACAAACAAAATGGAGGATCTATCGACTATCGATCTGTATCAAATAGAATCTGAAGAAAACATTGGCCGCAGCAAAACTGGAGCAGCTGCAAAAAGAAATGCTGTTTTCGGCGAGAAGTCAGGCAGACATATAAAATCAATGTTTGAAAAGATGAAACAAGTGCAATCAAACACGCAGTTCGCCAAGAAACCACACGACTCACGAGATAACCGGGGCATAACCGAGTTAAGCAGTATTTGTATCCAACATGTTAATTGTAATTAGATTAGTTGCAACAAAATCGGACAAGTTTCCTTCATCGTCCAACAATATTGCTCCAACTATGTTTCAAGATGTTGCAATTGTTTAAACGGGCCTTGAAATGAGCGAAAAAAGCCGCAAGTGATGAAACAACAAGTCACGTGTTAAATTCCTTTATCTGATTGTTTTTTTACCATGCAGCAGTAAGGTTAAGGCTTAAGTCGAGTACCATCCAATCGAAAACTGTTTAACTTGAGAAATGGCATTACCTTAGGAATTATTTTATATGAAAGGCCTCTGCTCGCAGAGTAGGATTGTTTATCCGGCTACGAACGTCATCGCGTTCAGAATCTAGTCTCGGTTGATGAAAGGACGCGTATCAGATCTCTTACCTGCAGAAACACCTGAGTAGGCTTCGACAGTTCGTGCTCGTTAAAGTAGTCTCTACCTATCCACCGCTTTGTAAACGTACCTCCCCTGATAAAAAATATTACATCCACTAACACTTTTGGTAAAGGGAAGGAGTTCGTACAAGCTATGGATATGGAAGACTGTTTTAATACTTTTATTTTGTTCAATTACAGACTGAGGCGCCCTTGAAATTAACGACGGGTAATCCGCAAGCTGTTTAGCGCATATGAAGACCACTCACATGCAACGAAATTATGGTGCTGGAGTTAAGGAAAATAAAATGCTGTGAATCAAGATACTAATTTCATGTGCTTTCTCTGTGTGTGCTTCAGTGTTTTTAGATGAAAGATACAGCGTTTGGCTGTTTTTCAAACAGTGATCAAAATTTCTACAATCTCATTGCAATTTGCCAAGAACAATTAAGTTAATTGCGAATTACACAACAAAAACTTGAAATCGGTGTAGAAACTTGAAATGACATGTTGTGATATAAAATTGCACTACATTCCATAGGTCTTCAATCCAAAGAAATTTGTTGTTTTTGTTAGTAAGCCGAATAGCCTGAACAATGGACCTGGTAAGATTAATGTTTAGGTTGTTTTTGAGCAAGTTTTGATATAGGCATCTTTTGACTTCACAAGGCTTACCACAATACTTTAAATAGTTTACAAAAGTTTTCTGCTTTTTGTCAGCAACTCTCAAGGTAAAACAGGAAACGGAAAGTGCCACTTTGGGTCACCTTAGTCCTTTAATGAAAAGCAAGTTTGGGAAAAGTGTACCAATTAACGTCCTTCTACGTAATCAGTAATTCAGTTGCCTTGATCTATTATGACTATTGTTAGATAAGGCTCTCAATAAGACATCACATATAATGACGTCAGTATTCCTCATGCCTCGAATGGATTCTGGTCATCCATTTAAGATAGCAAGTGGTTTCTCTCGTCCAAAGCGGGACTTTCAAATGCCAATTTTTTATGTTAGCGGGAAAGTCAGGTCTCGACACCGAAGCTTTTGCTAAGCAAAGTAGCCGTAAATTCAGATGTTGCGAAAGGTTTCAAGAGGTTTAGGGGAAGACAACAAAATCAGAAAAGTTCCAAAGCAAACAAAATGACAACTAGCAAACAAGCACATATAACAACAGATAATAAATGTCTGACAGCGAAGGTCTAATCAAACTGCAATAAAATTGAATACTGAAGTAAGGCTATATAGGTTCTTAAACAGATTCCCTTTTTAAAACAAAGTCATGTTTGGTACTGGTGGGCATGGCCTGTTCATTTTTATTGTATACATAAAACCTTCTATAAATGCCTCTTATCTAAGCATATTCAGATCCATTATGTACTTGCATGTCATACATACACTGAATGCATGATAATTATCTCATTAACTCATTGGAAGTCTGGCTCTTTTAGTACTCTGCTGTAGGACATGAATGTAAAGACGATTCTTAGCGCCCGTCTTTACAGCCTCTCCAAGTCCTCACTAAGATAACTTGGGAAAGCATGGTGGAACCAATTTTCGAGGAGGGAATGGATACATGATGTAGAAAAGAGTCGTCTCCCCAGGTGCAACCTGTGATTGCTTGAGTTGACTCAAAGTATAGTCAATGGGAGACCTTCTTAACTAATTGTGATACAACGGTATTCCGTTTAAAAAAACTATACTAATGTTCATTCCAAGACATTTTGCACTGGTTACAATTTGTAACGACTTGCCATTAAACACAATGGGATCAAATACTTAGTAACTATCTGAAAAACTTATCCTAAGCTCTTTGCATTTAGGATCATTCAATTGAAAATCATCATCACTCGATTGACTTGAGTGATCGTCTATGTTGGAGGTCAATCTCATTGCCCTCCTCTATTATCTCTGAGATTGAGAGATCGTCCATAAACTTCTGCATGTTGTGTCAAGGTCATTAATAATGATTAAGAAGAGCCAGGGTGCCCAGTTTGATTTCTTTGGGGATGCCGGCTGACAGAGAGCGCCATTAAGTGTGTAGCAGTCCTGAGCCAGTTTGAATCGCTGTTTTCGATTTGTCAGGAATTCAACAATCCAACAGGAAATCGGCTTCGGGAGGTTGTATGTCGGCAGCTTCCGCACCAGGATGATGGTGTCGATTAGGTCGAACACCTTGCGGAAATCCAACAAAACTGAAACTGGAAGTAGCTCTCAGGGTTCGTGCTGCTCTGTGAGTGCGAAATTCCAGGAGTATTCAAGGAATCAAACAGATGTTTCAAGGAGTGCTCTTAATGTAGCACCTGCACTTAATTCCTGATAGCGTGACTAAACTCTACACTTGCTATTTGACCAGTATCTCACGGTTTCTTCCCTTTGCGGTCATTACGCGTTCACTCAAACAAAACGGCCGCCAATCGACTGAACAACGACACGTGTCAAGGAGCAAACTATCCCAGACTACAATGCGCGCACTTTCAGCCAGAATGCAACAGGAAAATTTGATATGAGAAAAAGCGATAGTGCTAGCCGAAAGAAAACAAGAAACAATTCTGTGTGCAATGCTTCGTATGAAATAATGTATTTACGCATTTTTCATATAATTGTTTCCAACAAGTTGCTATCATTTCCTGACTGTACGAAAATTCAAGGACTCAAAGGAGTTTTCAAGGAGTTTTCACAGTAATTCATATTTTCATGGGCTTTTCAAGCGTCCTTGAAGACTGAAATTAGATTCAAGGAGTATTTAAGGAGTTCAAGGAGTAGCACGAACCCTGAGCTCTATTTCCGTCAGTGTTGACACACCAATTAACGGATTTCGTAGGTTATGTTTGTTTGTATATTAAGCATTTAAAAAAAAAAGAATCCACTGGTAATAAGTTCCTTTAAGTTTTATGTTACTACGCTTCTATATCTTACCAATCATTGTTGGTTACAAGTGACAATTGGGAGGAACAAGCGATTATTCTTTTACACTTAGCTAGATGCGCGAATTATAGAAAAACAAATTGAACTAGTTTTATTTGCATTCAGCACAATTCAGTAGTGTTCTAAAACAAACAATGCTTTTGGGGACTCGGCACTTCACCGTACATAAACGGCTCTCACGGCGGAGATTTGATGTTGACTCTATATCAACATTTTGTTATGCGGTAGCACCGTTAAATGATTAAAACTTGAACATCTCTTTTTCTAAAAAGTAAACCAAACGTAGTTTTCGTTCTGATCAAGTTTTAATGCACCAAGCGGGTAACCTAACAAAAGTCATTAAAATGACAAATTATATCTAAACTACTGATAGTTTTAATTTTAATATTCACTTTGAGGAACTGGTTACTTAGTAACAGCTAATCGACTGTTGGGATTTAGAAATCAGCAATTGTAAACATACAACCAAAGCGAGTCATCAGTGGGTTTCCGAGACTAATCAAATGTCAACAACCATGCAGTTTGCCAATTAGGTTTGTCTCACTCACATATATTTGAGTATCATTAATGCTTGCAGTCTCTGCGGATCTTTGAATTTTTTGGATTTTTCTGAAGAGGATTGCTGGCAAAAGGTGAGTTTACAGTAATTTCGCTGAGCAACCATTCATGCCAAAATTAAGCGACATTTTCACAATCAGGTTTACCTTTTTGCAATTAGTAACGTTCCTGAGGGATATTCAATATCTTGCGCAAGTAAGAAATGATTTAGCCTCGATTGAGGTAGTGCTAAACTCCTAATTTGTTTTGGTTTGGGTAGTTAGAAACTTTTGTTAAGAGGCGATATTTTGAGAGACACTAAAAAAATACATTGCCCGGATAAATCTTCAGCGTAGATTCTATGTCTGTCCTAGGTTCCCGGTTTTTCGCACAACAGCTCCAACCAGATTTTGTCCTCCAAATTTGGCTTTTGAGAAAAAGCCCTTAACATTATAGGTTCAAGACATATTAATCTTTTTATGTAAAGAACAACAGTTTGTCCGTGGTTTACTTTTACTGGGAAATGGAACAATTAACCAAAACCTCTTTAAATGATTTAACATTTTAGTGATCGACTGAAAAGAGGAAGATCAATAGAAATTGGAAACATGATTTATGACTTGAGACCTGTAATTTACTTATTTGTTTCGATTGATGTTTTTCCTTAAGAGTTGGGTTTAAGTTTTTGAAATTGGTATTTTTGGTGGCTTTTGAAAGAGACTGAAAAATCAGGTTGTACCTAACCGCCCTTCGGAATTCTAGCGACAGACCGTTTCCCTCACCATGAATACTCACAGCTAGTATCCTCTATTCTAGGAACAATTGTTAACTTAAAACTTCTGCTGGCCAGAAAACCATTTACACCGGACTGTTCGTTTAACACTGGAGTATGCCTTAAACTAATCGTTGAAATGACCAAACTATATTCTATATATTTCCATGGAAGCTATATGAGACACAGGTTTTGTTACAAACTTAGTTTCAATTAAAGAGAATTCTTGGATCACTCCGTTAAATTTGATAGAAGTCTTATTTCTATTCATTATATTTTGTTGTATTTATGTGTCAAGGTTTAATTCAATAGTTTTTAATTTAACTCATTACTTTCATTTTTATTGCTGTTATTATATTATTAATATCATAACAATATAGCTATTATTGGATTCATTACTTAACATCGTTTTATCACAGTAATTACTATTAAACATGAAAGTAAAGAGTTAATAAATAGCGCTCACTCGTACACTTCTGACAGTTTACAGTACGTACTAAAGAAACATGAAGAGGCTTGTTTTCTTCGTAATTGTCACCGCAGTTCACACAATGTTATCTCTCGGAGAATCCGTGGATAAAATCGACATCGGGAAGAGGAACAATGACAGTAAGTAATTTTAAGAAACAAAGTGAAACTGTACTAAATTGAAAGCTGCTAAAAGCAATTTTACATACACCTGTTTCAAGAAAGGTTTCTTTGCAAAAACATCAAACATGAATCTACT
Organism: Parazoanthus darwini; assembly: GCA_025403605.1. Lineage (NCBI taxonomy): Eukaryota > Metazoa > Cnidaria > Anthozoa > Zoantharia > Parazoanthidae > Parazoanthus > Parazoanthus darwini. Next base: position 14,115 of record JAOBYF010782534.1, read on the forward strand.
TGATATTCTGAGAAACCATGTGAGAACAATGGCGTGCT
>JAOBYF010782645.1:0-14149 GCA_025403605.1 Parazoanthus darwini
AAAATATAGCATACTGGTTTCTACAACGGACCTTTACGTAATAAAATTCTCGTTATACGTGTAATAAATATATATACCCAGTACACAGTGCCTGGGTATACTATTATTATTTTATGACTGCCATATTTTCCCGTTTCTCTAAACACCGTTGAATCATTGTGCTTGTGGGCGCAAATTTTTTTTTTTTTTTTTTTGCGCTCTTTTCGTAACTTACACTAAATTTCGCTCATCCAGCTGCCAGCAAATTTAAAAAGATTCTAAACACAACCTAACGAGTTTCGTGCGATCTTTTAAGAACTTCAAAGTTGTGCATTCTGAGACTTGCACCGAGTCCCCCCTCCCTCCCCTCCCCCTCCCCTCCGTCCCATTATTTTCATAGTTGTTACAAAGAAAAGCTATCAATGCAAGCCGCATTAACAAATACGTTTTACTTAAAAACTGTTGCCCTGGAGACACTCGTTGCACAATATGTCCAACATCTTGGCCGGCGTCTTGAAAAATGAATATGAATTTTCACTCAAAACTAACAACAGAAAACATGATTTTAAAGTTGCAAATAGGGAAACACTTAAGAACAAAAGTGAAAAGCAGAAAGTAGAATAAGTTTTTTCTTAAGTTTAATTTGCAAATGCGTTAAATTATGATGTCATCTAATTTTTGCCATTACCTGAACTACAGGTACCGCAAGTTCCTTTAAATACTTTTAAACTTCGATTTAGGATTAAAGGTTGAATTAGGCTTTGCTACATAATTCCCGAAAAACGGCCTAAAACTCTTTCCGGAATTTCCCGGAAATAGTTCTGAAATTCTTTCAAAAATATTTAAATTAAAATTCTCCCAAAGTTCTCTAAAATTCCCGAAAATTCTCAGTAAAGTTGCTTTATTTGGAATCCAAAGCAGTGAAAACCTGCTGCTTAGAAGAACTGTAGGCTTCTTTTGGTGAAAAGCCGCTGATAAGTTCTAATGTCGTAGACGACTCTTATGAAAAACCGCTGATTTATTGTGTTGTTAACATTGCTGTAGCGTGTGAGCGGATCGACCCATCCCTTGGTCGGTAGAATACAAAATAAATCTTTTTGTCACCATTTTTGCCAAAAGATCGGTTTACGTTGCTCTAAAACTCTCGAATTTTTTTTCCCTAAAATTCCCAATTTTTTTTTTTTAGATGACTTAAATTCCCCAAAAAATTCCGGAATTATGTAGCTAAGCCAAGATTAAATTGAGTCTCCCTACAGTTAGCAATTCAAAGTTTAAACAAATTTGTTATAAAGCTTAATAAAACATAAATTGTTGCATAAAAACTCGCAATTAGTTTGAAATGGTTCTTTGAGTTGTGATGGTACTCCAATATCCCATTCTCTGTTGTCACCTTCCAAACAAACGTAATTAAAAGCAATTCATAAAGAGAAAATGAACGAGCGTGTTTTCACCAAAAGTTTACGACGGTCTCTATGCAACACAGCGGAAACAAAACTAACCAAACTAACTAACCTATTTCCATTTCGGCAATCAAAGCGCTTTCGTTGGAAACACTTTATCGCAAATCAACTTTTTTCGCATGTTTACAACGAAAGTACATCCTTATCAAAAATTCCGAGAAACATCGCACTTTACAATCATAAAAGTTAACATTATGGTTGTCCAGTTGATGTGTTAATAGATTCGCATTCCTTATGTCTTTGCATTATTGGTTGGAAGGATTTTCACTTCATCTGAAAGAGTTTAGAATGTATTAGATCAATTCTTTTATTCTTTATACAAAATATACCACCTTGTTTCAGGAGAAATTGTTGACAAACACGATGGTAGCGACTCAAAGGTTAACTGTCTTCGACTAGTTGCAGCGTTTTTTTAAATCAACTTGGTATTCAATTTTCTCCCCTTTCTTTTGCATCGCATGAAAAGCGCGTAAAAACTTTTGTAGGTGCCAAGTAACGAAAAAGATACAGGTTGAATAAATAGCAAATAGATGTTTCCACATAGTCACTGAGTCAGTCTCAGTCCGCAGAAACTATGACTTGAGATAAAATGGTTCCGTGTTTTCTTCAGTTTTTAACAAGCACTGTTGAACACTCAGTTTTATTGTACTTTATCCAGTTTCTCCTAAGTTCTAATGGAAATATACAATGATAAATAACTAGGCGTTTTTAGTCAGTTTAAGAGAAGGGAATATTAGTAGCTATAAAATTTCTGATCTCCGTGGTACGTCTTATCAAATTTATGATTTTGCTAAGTAAGGTTTGTTTTCACTGAGCGTCTACAAAACCGCAGGTGTTCCATTGAGATAGCTAACGTCTCCGCTTTCATACAAAAAACAAAAAAAGTGATAGCTCTGTCAGTTGAAAAAGAATCATTTTTTGCTAAAAAAACAGTTAGGGTACTTAAACATGTTAAAGCATAATGTTATTATCGACGAAAAGACCAGAAAACGTATCGCAAACGGCGCATTTCGAAAAGACTAAAATGGTGTAGAGAGAATGGCGCCAAGAAACTGCAGAAGGTTGTTGAAGATTATGTAAACTTGCCGAGTGGCTCAAGAAATAAGACACTCGCTCCGTGGGACACGGCACAAACACTAGACTCCAAATATCGACTAACCTAACATTTCATATACTAACATTTGAGTTTTTTGTGTAAATTTGAATATTAAAATCAGTTCTTGTATCAGAAAATGGCAAAATACTGAATAATTACTGAGTGTAAGCTCTCTGAGTCTAGAGTTTGTGAATATTCACGTACGCTCAAAGCAAGTGCGGTAGAGATTTGGCAACACTGCCGCCAGTGTTTTCAACGACTGTCATTTTTCGTGATATTTGCGAAACGGTTCGTGTTTTTGATAGAAATGCAATTTAAAGAAAAACGGTTCAGTTAAAAGTATCCACTGAGTATTTTTTGGAATTTCATAATTATAAAGAATATAAAGAAAGAAACCTTAACTGTTATTCAAGGAATTCCATTCCATTTTTCGTTTTTGTTTACCAAACACTAGAAAAGATTTTGTTGGATAAATGTACCGAGAATAATCATCGTTAAACGAACGGGTCAGTCCAGTGAATATAGCTATATGTAGTTCGTTCAGCATTCACCGTGAACCGTAAAACACACATACCACAAATGTCCGTCACTGTATAGGCCTCTACCATCGGGACGATCAAACCCAAGCAAAAAAGAAGTAGGTGAAGTTAAGTAAACGGTACAACGCAGGCATCAGTCAGCAAGTTACTAACCTTGACAACACCAACCCTTAAAATGGAATGAACCCCTTCGAATTGTCGTGTTAATGTCTTCCGTTAGTCTCTAACATCGTTTTAAAAGGCTAAACCAAACTTCCATGCGCTTATTTGACGCATTCGCCAGTGCCGTGCATGATATACTACGCAAAAGCTGATGTAATCAAAAGTGATGATACATAAGACATGCAGTATTCACACTCTTCTTAAAGAACCGATTTCAAAGGACTGTTTACATTGTTGCATATATATACACTTAATATGAAAGTGTGTGCATGTGGAATAATTCATGGCAGTCTCAGTGCGTCAATTGAGCTGCTGGCAAATTTTTTAATCAGACTCGCACGCTTACAGTTTGTTTCGAGTCGTGTAAAAATATTGTATACATAGCGGACAGCAGACAAGGAGTAATTTGATTTGAACAAACGAAGGGCTGGTCTTGATACTCAAAACTATTACCGTCACTGCAAAGAACTGATGCGGAATATTGATTAGTGCCTTCATTACTAAGTACTGCCATTTGGCTTTTTAATTGCTCATTATCAGTGTTTTGCCAATAAGAAAATGGAAAGTGCCCGCAGAACGGGTGCCACTATTATGTATTCAATACATTAAAGACATGTCTGAAAACTTACCAGAAAACGTCAAGAATGAAATATTTTCTTAATTTGGGAGACACATATCTTGACATATATACCAAGTATTTCTCGTTTAACTGCCATAAACCTATGAAGGTTATGCATTTTCAGTTTTTGAACAATTTAATTCCATGCGCCGTGTTCAAACTGTCTTAAATATGCATTTTCTTTGCTTCTAAAACCCTTCGAAAACTATGGAAACATACAGAACGAATAAGATCTGACTGTAATAATATCAGTGCCTTCAAGTCCTGTAAGAGAACACTGGCCCTAGTAGTCTCAAAGGGAACAAGTTAGATTTGTAGGATAACATTTTTTTAAAAAACAAGAGGCTACATTAAAAACCTTACGCTGGCCAGCCATATATATTCAAATGATTAGTAATTATTTTTAAAGACTAAAACAGCGTATACTTTTATCTCACGTTTTCACTACAACTAGTACTGACATTGTTTGGAACGGATGCTAGTAAAAAATGGACGGCAGTTATCTGCTTACTTACTAGTAATTGTTTGCTAATGCAAATAATTGCAGTTCGTACCAACTTAAATTCTTCCACATCACCAAGATACGGGGTATTTTACAAACAGCATTTTTAAATTTCAAATGCCCGGGGGTTACCCGGGGGACAATGTTGAAGTTTCGAAGTAGTTCAAATATAATCTTAACGACTCCAATTAATAATTGGGAATATCTCTGAACTGTAAAACTGTTTCTCGGTAGATGACTCGTATCTGCTCTGAAAAGCCAAGCTTGTCGGTTGATCGATTGTGCTTCACAAAATTAGAAAACTGTCAATAGCCTCTCGCTCAGTAGTACTCACTCAGTTAAGCCCATCAAAAATTATTTCCGTTTTTCGGGTTTTGTATAAGTTTTGTTTCCTTGAATGTTTTTTTGTGCCCATTGTGAAAAAGGGAGTGGATATTTGCAACCCACGGCAACCAAATCCAGTGTGAGAGTTGGATTTCTTGAACAAGTTTAATTTTGGCTTTCTCCTTCATATGTCATAATGACAACATATCTATATGATCAGTCAGTGTACATACATTTATAAGGATCGTGTACAAAAAAAAGCATATTGTTTTTATTATTATGTTCACGTTTCGTATTTAGGATGATAAGATCTGAGCATAAATCCGGCGCAGTAGGTTTGACGCTACGAGGACAAAATTGCAAAAACTTCACTCACTGTTGACCTCTGACTTTAAGCGAAACAAAGTAAAACATATCAAAATAGAGGTACAACTAGAACGATATATACTGCGCCACAATCTAATTGCATGTTCAAATGGTTCACTTTATATAAAAACAAGTACCAAGCGGGCACTCGCACTGGCTTTATATTTGGGGTACTGAAACGTAGAGTTAAAGAGAAATGTCATTTTTCAAGTTATTGAGTAGTTGAAACGACCACCATATTAGCTGTAATCGCTCGTTTGGGGGCTGGACAGTTGTTGTTCTTGGAACAGTAACTCGAAGTACGGGGCACAAAGTCATGTATTTGACAAGCTTATGACTTTTCCAAATAATTCTTCTGTTTTGATTGGTCGGTTAAAATAATGCAAGCCAGTCAAATTCCGTTTTATATCTCTCTACTCAGATTAAAAGTGATAATGTCATTGGTCGAGTGTGTACCCACTGTTAGCAATTTTAAAATCTTAACAGAGGTCGTGACAATAGTGAACTGACAAAAGGACAAAACGAAGTGGACGTTTGTTTATAAGGGGAAGGTATTCGACATGCTTTGTTAGGAACTCATGAACAATCTAAGAAATGCACTACAAAGAAACGGTATAACAACAGGTTAAATCCGAATCAATAAAATTAAGTCGAGGAACAGTGTTTTGAAGAATTGATAAGAAAGTGAGCACATGCATGGTTGAAATTCACCAGCTCGCTGTTTTGTACTTACATGTGATGTACGAAAACCATAAGTGATAGAATTTTATGGGAGCAACAGCAGTTTTTATAGACAAAAGAGGGAAGAGGGTTCAGAGTATCAGCTAGCACATAGATTTAGTATATATTTACCTTTACCTGCGTTTGGTTACACATCTTTTGATGAGAACAAACTTTATTAGAACATGCACCCAGGCTGAAATTTGCCCAGAAATTAAGACCAAATTCAGTCTGAATAAGGCAGCTGCATTTGAGGCTATGAATGAAAGTCCACAGATAAAATTGCAAAGTTCACGATTACGTTCTAACCAAAATTTAAGTCTTCTTTTTAATGGGAAACACACCAGCGAATCCAGATTTTAACATATCGTGCGCGAACAAACAGAGAGAGGCTGGTGTTTCCAACGTTGCTGCATTCCAAACGATCGGCAGTTTCTCACGTGACCTCAGTAAGCCAATCAGAGCACGCCACCTCGATTTGGCATATGGCACCATCCCAGAAAGCAACTCTGACAAAAAGACACACGAGTCGCGATTCCGGAATTTGGACGCCATTTTGGAAAAGCAACCCCGCGCGCAAGGAGTTGTGGGATGGTACCATATGCCAGAATCAGTACGGCTTCCTTGCGCGCCTAGTCCGTTCACCTGGTTGTTTTCTACAACTAATCCAGTGGGTGGAATAATCTGGAAATAAGAACAATTTAAGAGCAATCTGAAGCTGACGTCGCCAAAACATTATGAAAACTTTAGCCTCAGCCAAAATTTACTAGTTTTCATAAAAAGAAAACGTGTATTATCTCCGTGATAAACTCGTGCACGACTGCATCTTCAAATCACCAAAATCCTGGCAAGAGCTGTCTACGTGAACAAAAACATGGCAATTCACCAGAATTCTTAGTCCCATATCACAGAGAAAAAAGCTAATGTTCTGCACAGCTTGGTATAATTACAAATTCGAGTGGCAAGAATATTCACTAACCCCGTTTGCGCAAGCGTCCGAATTTGTTACTAAAATGAGCTTATTTTAAAACTTAAATTTTCCAAGCCCAATGCCCGGAGATCCGTGTGTTTGTGTAAGCGCGTGCTTCTGGTCTTTGTATTTTCAAAAGTCCAGCCTGCCTCATGGAATACTAAGTTCAAGTTATCTAACAAGCAAGCTATATTATTACTAAAGTCCTTTTTAAGACTTTTTAAAGCCACAAACTTAAAAAAATGTGAACGATTCTTGACCTGAAGCTCACAACAAAAAACCAGGAATCGTTTCGAAAGCGAGCTTTGAAATGTGATCATGGGGGAAAACTCAACTTTCTCAAGACCTCAAGCAGAAGTTTTGCTAATTTAAGACCTTTCAGACCTTAATTTTACGAGGGGCAAAATAAGACTTTCTTAGACACTCTAAAGATCCGCGGGAGCCCTTGTCTAAAACGAATCTCTTGTCACACGTTTTCAATGTGTATCCACAAGAAACACTAACTAACATAGAAACGCGTGTCTCGTCTTTCTCTTCGTTTTCGTGATAAAACAGATATCCCGCTTAGAATTGGAAGCCATACGATTTTCAAATCTTAAAAAAAAAACTTTAACTTAGCGTAAAGCAAAATTGTTTAGAATTATTTCTCAACAGCCATATTCGGGACAGTAAACGTCATTTGGATAAATACTAACAGAGCCTCGGAATTACTTACCCAAGCAGATGATTTCCGAACGGACTTAATATTTGAACAAGCAAGAACTATAAATTATAAAACTATGGGCGCAATACCTTTTTTTCGTGATAATCATCTATGCCACAAAGAATCCCATTGGATCAAAAATTAAATGAAAGTATTAGGCTCGCTTAAATGCATCTTTGAGCTATCTATTTAAGCAATCAGCATGATCAAACAAAACGCTTGGAAATAGTAAAGAACGGGTTCTCTTTGAAATACAACGAGTATCACCTAATATTGAACGTTATGCTTTAAAAACATTTGCTATTTTAAATGATAGCATGTTTCTATATAATTCCTTGTGCAGTTTTTACAGCTTATTTGTAAAAACAACCACAAACAGTCGGCTGATTGGTCGGGACCGTCGCGTCCGTGGTTTTCGGTGTTTTGGCTGCGGTAAAGATTAAGTATGGCTGAGTAAAAAAAATAGTCATAGGGAAAAAATATAAATATCATGTGCCATGTGGTTTCTTTCATTTGCGGAATATGTTGTGCACGCGAAGTTCATGTTCCAAGGTAGCCAAGCTCGAAGGTTGTTTAGCATCTGAGCTCGAAATTTAAATTGTCTGATACAAAACTAATTTTAAAAATGATATTGATAATAATGATAATACCTGGATCATCTTTATCGCCCATTTTATCATAAAAAATTGATCAAAAGCGCGCTATATTATCTTTAAAACTAAAAACAAATTAAGAACTATAAACATCATACCAATCAATAAGTAAACGAAAGTTTGGAATAGTCGCAAGGACAAAAGCCAGATAGTACATTCGATAAGTACTGAATTGTTTTAAATAAAAGCTGAAGGATTACGATAACATTTACACTTTTAATCTGAAAGAAGCTTTTCGATCACAGAAAGGTTCACAAGACGTGGACTGACCTTTGATGACCTTGTCTTGTATTGATATTACGTAATATAAAGTGAATGATGTCCAACAGTGTCTCCCCACCCGGACCTTTCCCCTCTTCAGACGTTACACGATACCATGCAAATCGAGTTCAGTTCCATCGAATTTGTAAACCCTGGCCTAGACTAGCTACCTGTCATGTCGCTGATGCATATTAGAGATATCCTGTCTATACAAAGTGCCACATGCCCGTGTAGCCACTACAAGGGAGTAGCCCACCTGTGTGATACCGAAAGCATGTGAACAACTAAACGTTCACTTTTAGAAGATTTACAAAACAAAAGAAAATTAAGGAAAACTTATCTTTCTTTTACAACATACTACTGTTTTCCCACAGGGCAAACAATAGAATAATCGCCGAGATTCCATGTTTGGAATTTCCCTCAGTTTCTTATATAGACAGCAGTATAAAGTTAGTGTTTACGAAACAAATACATCGAATGTGCATGAGTTAAAAACGAATTCCAAGCTGTAATTGATATTTAAAGGTCCATATACTAAATATATATATACATTTGGGCTTGGCGCCTTTGGCGCGTCTAAACAAGGTCTTGAATTCAGTTGCAGTGCGCGCGCGAGAGATCAATTACACTCTTTTTATTTTATAAAAGCCTTGTTTATGAGCACGTTAGGCTGAGATTTAGGATCGTATTTGCGCTGATTTATGAACATCCTCAGACTCAGACAAATTTTTCATGTTCTTATGAAAAACAGAGTGTAACCTCTAACAACAGCGGTAAAACTGCTACACAGGCCAGTTTCACTTTCAATCCAAGGGCCAACGAAGTTCCGATCTGATTCAGATAGTATCAGTGTGAGATATAAAGCGAGTTCAAGATATCCTCGCAAAAATCCGACTTACCTGAACCGCTCACATAGTGATAAGGAATTTACAGCAGTGCACTGATGATCAGTACTGGTCAACAACGATGCGGGGACTGCGCAGGTTCAAGGCGCTGAAATCTTCAAACTATTTCTAACGAAGTTTGTATTTCCTTGCTGTGCGATGTTGGGTTTTTAAAATAGCCTGCGGTCGGTAGCCAACCTCTTAAACAGCAGCTCCTGCAGTGCTATCAGAGCTTCTTTTAACACCTTCTTCACACTGAAAAAACTTTAGAACAGTTCAATCAGAAGGAACTGGTTCAATGTGACCAATAGATCAGCGTCTTTCTTGAAATACCAGGCATTACGGAAATGCCAGGAACTGAAACATTTCAGTAAATCATTGATCAAACAACAGATAACGTATCAAAACTAAATATCAAATCAGCAACTCTGTGATTTGTACGTTTACCTTTCTTATAACTAATTCATACACACTCCGTTTTAGCTTTTGATATACTCATATAGCTTAGCTGAGCACGGCAGCACATACATACCCGTGCTTATGTATGTTATATGGAAGAAACCATCTTAGTTTACAAGCTACCTAACCATACCTAGATCCCTAGTCACTTGCTTTTAAAATTAATTTATCTGTTCTTTTCTCTTAAATAACCCGAGTTTCAGACTCTCTGTCAGACTGATGCTTAGTAAGAACTAACAGCCTGCCGAAGGATGGTAAATAAGTGCTAACTAAGGCTAATGAGGGTGAAACACTGCTGGAATCAAAGATTGCATAGGAGCCAGTTGAGAGCCCGGAAAGGAAAATTTTTCCTTACCATGCCTCACTCCCGAAACCTACCTCACATTCCTTTACCATCTAACTCGCTCCGTTTTATTACTCAGACTGTAAAAGATTATTTCTAAAATATCAGTACTGTTACATTACATTCACATTAAAAGCATGGTCTGATCTCAAACTCGCTAAACTCGACAACCCTGCTATCTCCATAAACTTTCAATTTGATCACCTCGATCTATAGTCCGAATATTGCTGTTTCGGGATGAAATGCCAGTCCTGTTGGGCCGATCAAACGCATATATTTAGAGACGGCAGCACAACTGACGGACGATTAGCGGAAAAGAACGCGGAAGATTTCCTTTTTCTTCCGTCGAACTTCCGTCCCAGTCGGTTGTGACCATACTAGCTATGTGGGTCACATACAGCAAGTATAAAATAATACCCAGAGTTTTTCCTAAAATTTAATGACTTTTCCAGGAGAAAACCTTATTTCTAAAATACCTGCGTGAACCCGGCTTTGACGTGCAAATTAGCACATACATGATAACGCTACAACACGTTGCCTTTTATTTGCTCAAGCATTGGTAGTTTGGATTTACAGGTTATAATTGGCAGAATCCTTGGCACGGCAATGTGACATTACACTCACTTACTTTTAACAACAACAAAAAAGTCAGATCCGGTTATATGTACTTTATACTTTTGTCTTTTGACTATTTCTATACAGCCGCAACGTGAGAACAGAGAAGCCATCATCCAACCACGATGACGGGCCCAGTGAGCTTTTGAAAAAGTCCGACCCGTTCTCTCTCGTATTTTGGTTTTGAAACGTAAAACTTCACAATTTAGTTCAGCGTAATAGGTAGTTTGTTTCTTATCATACGTGCGAGTCAATTCCAGCCGCGATCACCTCATCCGACATTAGATACAAGATGAATCCCAGACGGCCAGGCATTTAACAGTTAATAGTGCCCCGGCCCTCCGGGCATTTGCAAAAACAAAACTGAACTCGTCCGACGACGCTCAGAAGTCATGGATTTCAAACACCGTCATTTAATTTGAATAAGAGCATTTCCCGACCATAAAAGACCTACAAAAACAATAAATCCATTTGCTTTGTCTTTCTTAACGTTCGGTCGGAGTGTTATTTCGCAACTCTATTCACAGTTGTATATTGGTCTGACGGGCTAGGGGGCCGGGCATTTTACCATCATAGTAGGAACGGCTGGCGGGCCATTTGCCAACGAAAATTGCCAGCTGGGCCGGGCATTTGACCATTTTTGACCATGCCCGGGGTTTGCCCGGGGGAATGCTCGCGGTTGGAATTAACTTCCACATTAGTTGGGAGTGGTGCGAAACGAGCCCCAGCTTCTTTCTGACTGGAAAGAAAAACATTTTCTGATCTGTCGCACTTAGAATACTCCTCGTTGTATCAAACCTACCAGTTTTATTCGATATTACAAAAAATTGTAACTGGACCTTTATGGAAAATTATTTGCTGCACAAATGATGAACCACGATGAAACCTTTTTCTTAATTTAATTTTAAATTTGGTGACCCCATATGCGTACATACAGGTGTACTGGTATCTGCAGAAAGTACATTTCATGTTGATCTTTTCATCTCTATAATGCCGTTAAATCGAAGATCCGTGCACAAACTCTCTATTCAAGCATTTGCTAGTTTTTTGTATCACTTCATCGATATTTCCAAACGGAAAATGCCTTTAATACGAAAACGTGCTATTTTGTTTGTAAAAGCCGAGAACAAAAAGCAAGTGAAGACCTGAAAATTTTCTATTTACTGTGGTAATGTTAAAGAAATGCTCTCGACACCTTAGAAGACAAAATCTATTTTCCAATGCAGCTGGTTTTTATCATGTAAAAGCAATGAAGGAACTGGTGACGCTCATAATTGTAACATGCTCTATTCTCAACTTTGACATGGATCTGCGAACGTTTCAAAATCACAAAAAAAAAACATTTTCGTTTCAAAGGCACTTCATTATTCCATATTGAAGTATTAAGATAATGATGCACTGAATTGGCTATATTAATCTCATATCCAACAGGTGCGAGTGGAATAGCTGTTTTATCAAATAATTTTTCTTATCAAATACCAGCCAAAGCATGCCTTTTTCCTTTCTAATTTGTGCAATTGACCGAATTAATGGAATTGAGTCTCAAGCAGTCTGGACTAGTTTAAAAAAGGATTTAAATGTTTACTTTAGTTTTTGGAAGCATCTATTTTTATTTGGAAACAGCTATTTCGTGTAATAAGACATGACTGATGGTTATAAACTGATAACCATAAGTTATTCAACCAATCAGAAAGCTAGAAATTTAACAACCAGAGGTTTGTACTTAGTAAAGTATACAACCGATGCACGATGGTTTTCCACAAAATTGGAAACTATTTTATGTGCCCACTCCCCTCCGCCCGTCTCTGCGAATACGGCAAAGAAAATTCGCAAGAAAGGTTGACCGATCTTTAAATTCCTAGTCTGACAATGTTGTGACCTTAACTGCAGGGATAGCATGTTTCCCGCAGCTGACACAGTACATCTATAGTCACAAGGCAAATTGACTCGAGCTAGCAGCTCTTCTTCGAAAGAACACATTTTAGCTAAATAAATCACTTTTACACAGCCACAATTTAGAACTTTATTTCCACAAAAAATACTGCTATCGTTACCCACTTAGATCAGAATCGTGAAAAAAGACTGTATAACTCTACCGAGTCACAAGCACAACTATTCGCAATTAAGTTAAATTAGTGATTTGTAGTAAACTCTGGTCGTATGCCCGAGCACCATACACGGAGCCCCACAAGCAGAGGTATTATTCTTATATACAAGGAATGCTATAACTAGATTTCAATTTCTAAATAGTTAAAATTTTTACCCCCCCCCCCCCTTCTCTTGACGTCATGGGAAATCCTATGCAACAATGTGCGACGTCAGAATGAACCTTCGACGCAAGATTTCGTGCAAATGGCGCCAGGCACATGGTCTCTCATTAAAGCGACTTCAAAGTAAAGCGATCAACAACAATGAAAGACATAGTACACCAGACGGATTGCATCGTCGATAACTTGCTCCCCATTGAAACGATAAAAACACACACAAAGTTTACTGTAGAGACACTTAAAAACGTTCTAGGCCGCCATTCAATGAGGCCATAGTGGTGGATGGCGCCACTTCAACAGTCACACGAAATCGCTCTACAGTAAGTCATGTCCTCTATAAGTATCTGATGTTACAATCAAGCTCCTTTTAGATTATTTACAAAAATATTACGATAGTTTTAATAATTAATACTTTGCTGATACACAGAATTTCGAACTCGGACAAAAAAATCTTTAACTTATGAATGAATCGTAGCACAAAAAGGGGTAATAAATTTACAATTAGATATAAGCGTTTGTTTTGTAATAACACATAAAGTTCATGTCCAAGTTATATGACTTCACGAATAAATATAGCAGACAGAAAAAGACAAAGGAATACATAATTCATTTAACTAATGTCAAACTAAATCATTTATATCATTTGCGATTTCCAAAAAAATATATTTTTTGTATATATTATACCAGTAACGTCCATGAGAGCCGTTAGAGAAGTCGGCATTATAGAAACGGTACCTAACTGTGGCTGGTAGCAAGCGTTCTGGTTAGCTCAATATGGCGTATCACCATTGAGTTGCCAGCAGCCTACAGGAGCCTCGCATCCCGAAAGGAGGGGAGCGTGTACTTGCAACGTACAGCCAATCCCTGGATGTAGTCCATGGGGATAAAAAAATGCCGAACTAATCCTAGAATTTTAATGTAAATCGGCCATGGGAATGAGCGGCCATTATTAATTTTTTTATTACGTGTATTCCGATGATACTTCAACTCAATTCACACTAATCCGACACCTACACCACCAGTCCATCCTATTCTTCATCTTCTCACCTAACATTATTCAATACCTTCAAACTGACCGGCACCCAGCCACCCTCATACCAATCCGATTAGGTTAAATCTCTGCCACATGCATCCATCCTCTTACCATTTAACTTCATTCAATTCAATTCAGAATTATCCATTTCACATTACCCTGCCCCGCCCCGCCCCACCACACCGTCCCCAGGT
>JAOBYF010782756.1:0-14147 GCA_025403605.1 Parazoanthus darwini
CCCCCCCCCCCCCCCCCCCCCCCCCCCCCCCCCCCCCCCCCCCCCCCCCCCCCCGCGGGAATCGCTGGCAAGAGATAAAAATTGTTTTGTTTTAAGATTTTTTGGCAATAAATCAGGCAGAAAGTTCAGCTTCCGGGTTTGGAGAAAGTATAGAAGGGTTTTATCCATTAAATATTAGGCTTGCACGTGACCGAAATGGCGCGATTTGACTGGAAGTCAACGCAAGCATTTGCAGTGGCAGTAATAATGATAACAACATTAATAACAATAACAATAATAATAATAATAATAATAATAATAATAATAATAATAATAGTAATAAGTTACAAGTCAACCACCTGCGCAGAAAGCGCTAAAAAATGAGGTATGCTCCGAAAGTTGGATTTCCCTTTAGGCCTCTCCTATAATCAAATCTGCTCTTGATTGTTTCACGTTTCGACCTAACAGAGAACATGAGGGCATGCGTTCCCTCTCTTCGCCTCACCCCTCCTCTTTCTTGTTCTTAGTACATTCAGAATATCAAAGCGTTGCATTAATATTCATAGAGCTTCAAGTATTACTTGTAATAACGTCGTTTTTAGAAGAACAGTGAAGAAACGAAATTCCCACAGCCAAGCGAACTAAGCGAGCACCAATTGAGCTAACTGTAAACTGTCTCGGCCAATGACTTTTTCATTTAGTTTTACTTACATTTAAACCTGAAGCTGTATTAGCTGCATACATGTTTTAATCACGCCGTAAAATTCACGTGTACGAGGACCCTTTCTGATTGAATGGTAAAACTTGAATGAAGAAACGCAATCTAAAAAACCCCCTTTTTTGCGTGTTTCCTCCTATTCCACACAAAAAGTGAAAGTCCGTCCTGAATTTTACGCTCTATTAAAGTGCTCACGTTTGGTAATTAACCATAAAAGATGGGACCAGTCTGCTGGCTAAGTGACATTTTAGAACTTGACTGATTATCTTAAACTTTTTGATGTATTTCCGAATCAAATACTGACCATAACATGATGACAACGAGGTTGGGATCAAGAGACGTGTTGTGATTCGTATAGACCACTTCATAATACGCCCCAGTAGTCATGAACAAGAACTCCGAGTCGAGGCCAGTAGGGCCAAAATACAGCAAAAGTATGAGAACTTGGAACTTGACCTCGACTTGAAGCTATTGTTTATTGTCACTGGAGCAAATTATGACTTGCAGTCCTTGTATTGCAGAAATTTTATTGCGTTTATGGCGATATTTTGTCAGATTATCTGTTCTAACAGAACAAAATAAATTCAAGAAAAGCAAAAAAGTGCATGTGAAAGGATTACATGCTGTCTATTTTGAATATAGTTGGATCTAAAAAAAATTACGAGAGTCTACTGACAGGGTAAGAAATGCAAAATAAAAGGATTTTTAAATTCAATTGTTTCCTAATCGGAGTGCGGCATGTATCCCGTAAGTTTCCACACGTCAGCTGTCGACGGAAAGATTGTGATCCCGTATAAATATTTTTCGGTTAATATGAGACACTAGTTGTGAGTTTGGCTTGCTTGCTTTGCATAAAGTATACACAATCGAAAATGAGAGGCGTGATGTAAAATACTGCTGCGTTTTTGCATTTTGCCCTGTAAAATCCAAGTTGTTTGAGAGGCTTCGTTTAAACTAATGACTACCGTATTCTAGATGACCATGTTTTGCTTCGGAACTGACAAAATTCAGCCCAAGTTTAACGGACGTTACTAGAACCCAGAACGGGGAACGGTCAATGTGAGTTTGGAGGTGTGAGAGTTTACAAAATCTTCAAATGCTCGGGGATTTGAACTTTTGAGAACGTCAAGCATCGCTTCAGATATGATAAATATTGACCGTTTCCCAAAATATGTTGACTGTTTTCCATTCCCTGTTCCCCGTTCCCCGTACCAGGTCTTAGTAACGTCTAGTTTAACTGGAAAATTAGTACATAATCCTGGTTCAGCCAGCAATAGAATTTATTACATGCTAAAAATCTTACAAATACAAGATTTTCGTTAAAACTCGCAAAGCCTAATTTTTTGACAGGGAAATGGTTTAAATTTTCCGATAGCACCTTTGATGGCATGTGTTATGGGTTGTCTTTCAAGGTGTTTAAACCGGATTCAGTACTGGCTCCAGATATGCATTTCCTTTCACGCCGGAACACAAACAAATAAAATGGTGTAAAAATATAACATGCTCCTTAACTCTTCCGATGCAATTAACCAGAGGATTTTTTGATTAGAATGTTCCTTGAATGTCTAAAGTTTTAACATAATATGATTATTTCTGAGAAAGAGGAAACCGAATTAACTTAATGATGAACACAGAGCAAGAATCGAAATTATTTTGGAATCTATCAGAATCACGAGCGTATTTGTGTCACCGAGTCAACCTTCAGTCAGAGATAAGAGCCCCCGGAGGAGGGGAATACTCCCTATACGGGTACATGCCGCCCCAAGGGCATCTATTTATGGGCGACTTTTGTCTGAGTTCTAACTAGTCTGCTTTTTGCGGATAATAGTGTTTGCTGTTTTTTTTTTCGAGATCTGGTCTTAGATGGGGTTTTGACCATCTCACAGTTTGGTCTAAAATAAGTTCAGGGTTTGAAGGCTTTGGCGAAATTCCCTCGCCCCCCTACATAACTGAGTACGGGGGATGCACGCCCTTCCCACAAGAGTTAAGAGCAGTTTGTCAATTTAGTTAGGACTACATTTCAGCAGTGCAGTACTGATGCCGTCATACAAAATCTTTCATTTTTAAACGATTATCAAAACTGCTCAATGTTTAGTCATTGACAGCCGCGTCAACTAATACTGAGCTGAGTATAATAATTAGCAGGTCTTATAGGAATTAACGTAAATTTTAGGGAGAGAACTCACATGTCGGAATATCGACTGTGCATAAGCAAGTTTGGAAAGAAAATTTATGCGATTGACTTTTCTTTGTGGACAAAAAAGGTAAGTGTTAAAATCCTTGCCTTTTCCGTTCAGTTTTTTTCTTGACTTTTCCAAGTTTGTGAGCTTGCATGCATGCTTGGCGTTTTTCCGACATGTCGCGAAAACCAGCCCCGAACAAAAACCGCACTTGCATTTTGAAGACCCAAAAGTTGACCAAAACTTTTCTATTTTGCTCCGAATCTGATCACTACATCGAACCTCGAGTTTCTTAGCGTTCAAAAGATCTTTCAGGCCGGGTTACATTTCAAGGACTTGGGAACTCAAGCAAATTGCCGTTGCTGCGGGTAAAGAGATACAGAAGATAATGTAGAACAGTTTGCTTCCCTGCAGACTTTTCCTCTCTTTTGCTGCGAGAATCACTCCCTCGTAACGCAGCGTAGGAAAATAACAGTTTGCCGTTTTCCATCCTGCTGATATCTGCATGCACAGCATCGTATTGCCCCCTCTCCCTGCACACCCAACATACGATAGGTCCCGAAAGTCTAAAACACCATTTTTGTTTTCTTACGAACTTCTCTGAGTTTGAGTGAAACACTGGAACAAGAACATAGCGTTTAAGATCGTTCTTTTAGTTGACTTGACACATGCATTCTTAAACTCCAACAAAAAAAATTTCCGCATGCATCTCTCAAACTGTGAGGGAAGAGGTATAGGTGCATTCACACAGCTCAACACCCCCAGCGGAGAACTTTAGTACTTGTTACCACATTCGTCCCACACTAACAGTGAAGACGCAGTGACGAAAAGGTTTACCTGCCTTGCCGTAGTTTATAAAGCTCGTTTTTGCCATATATGCTTCTTAACTCTGGCAACACAATATTCGAAGCAAATTTGTCCCATCGTCGGTTGGGAGGTAGTTCGTGAAAATATCCGGTCCTTATGAGTTTCAAGTGCGTTTTATTCTCTTTTCCAACATTTCAACAAATCTTGCAAAGAAAATTGCTGAAACTTATGAGGACAGGTGCTAAAATGTTGAAATAAGTAGAAAAGTTTCAAAATTGCTCTAAACGCTTTTGGTTTGAAAACATCAACACAGGAAACATTTGGAACAAGATTTAAAACTTGTAGCCTATGAAACTATACGAGTCTCGAACTCATGACCTCAGCGTTATTAGCACAACGCTAATATTGACGTAAACAGGCCGAAAATAAATGAACTTGGGTCGTATAACTCCCGAACTCATCATCTTAGCGGTATTAGCACCACGCTCTGCCGACTGAGCTAACGGACCATTGATAACATCAACACCAAGTTAACATTTTGATGAACATTTCAAGAAAAATTGCCTAAAATTTTGACTTAACCACGCCGAAAAAAATGAACTCTGGTCCGTATGAGTCTCGAACTCATGACCTTAGCGTTATTAGCACCACGCTCTGCCGACTGAGCTAACGGACCATTGATACCGACAGATCCCAAATTATGATTTGTTACAATTTTACAGGAAAATTATCTAAAAATCTGACTAAATCACAGAAAAGATGAAATGTGGTCCGTATGAGTCTCGAACTCATGACCTTAGCGTTATTAGCACCACGCTCTGCCGACTGAGCTAGCTAGCGGATACTGACCCTCCCGGCACTGTCTGCTAGTGGATACTGACCCCGGGGGGTCACTATCTGCTAGCGGATAGTGCCCCCGTCCGCAGATATTGTCCCTCTCACTTTTAAGACTTAAAAGTCTTCGAACTCGAAATACGGCTGTTACAAGTATCAAGATTATGAAATGGAACAAGCAACTGTTTTTAGCGTTTATATTATTAATTTTTGAAACTCGTGGAAGCTTAAAATCTATGTTTATTATTGTTTTCTTTTTTGAACTTTTTTTTGGTTTTGGAGATTGGCGTTTGATCGAACTTATCTAGTGCAATGCCTGGTCGTGTAAAACATCATCACGATCATAAAATCTGGTATAAGTATAATTTTTCAGACTTTTAGTGATTTAAGAAATCGTTTTATCATTACACTTCCAATACTTTATCAACACATGCAAATTTTGATTTCATCTTTTACAATTGACCTTGCAACCATTGTCTTGTTCACCTTTGAAACCCTGACGGTTCGAATGAATTTCGCTCGCGCCAACTTTCTCGAACACAACTGGCATTAATTACATTGTTATCCAAACAAGGAAGGTGTAAGCCAAGATGAAACTGCAATTATTCTTTTACTTCGAAAGAACGATACTGACTGACCTGTTTTTCCGTTAGTTTCTTGTTTTGGAAAATCATTCTTTCAGAACGCGATTTCCAGATATTGTTTTTAAGTTGCCTTAGTAGATTTTCACTCAAATGGCTTACTCTTTTACACGGCTGGTTTAACTTGCACCCTAATCGAAGTTTTACGTCTGTGAAAGCATCAAAAAATAATTTTTAAAATTGTACAAGTGGGCTTGGACAAACTGCGGGGATTCATAAAAGGATCATATGCTGTATGTTACAATAGTTATCCGCACTTAGATTTGCAAAAGACTCTTACGCTTAGGTTAAGAAATTCGTTTTTTGAAATACTTCGAAAATCGATTCGCGATGTTTTGCTTGACGGGCAATTTAAAAATTTAAAAATTTAAAAATTTAAAAAAATTAAAAATTCGTCTTAAAGTGTTCATAAACTCATTTCAACGCCGTTTAGGTATAAAAACTCTGCTAAAGAGTCATTTGTGGAAAATCTTTTTGGGGAGTAACTATCCGGCCGCGGAGGGGATCGAGTCAGTTTCCGCGGGGGGTCACTATCCCGTGTTACACCGGGTTAGCTAAAAGTCTGACCTGGGTCAACCCGTGCTCTTGTTCGGTTGAAAGACTGATTTCGATCGATGTTTGTCCATATGATTTGGTTTTTGAGAGATTCAGTTTTTGGATTTGACGAGAAGTATTGGCTTTTTTGATGGTTTGTGAAGGAGATACTCGGAACATAACAACTGTTAATACCAAGCCACCCTGGAGAACGACAACGTTGTACGGACTGATGAAGTTTTTCAAATTCTTTATTTATTGTGTTTTTGACAATCCTGTGGAATAAAAAAAATAATGATCACATTATTTTGTCTGAAGTCAGTCTTAAAGATAAAATTATAGTTTAAAACTGTGCAGGTTAGATTAGAGAAAAAGTGGCATGGAATCAGAAACTAGGATCTGAGCTTCCAACTCATATACCGACTACATTTTATGGGGGCTGGGGTGGGGGTCTTGAATAGGTTAAACATGGATGCCTAAAGGAGAAAGGGTGGCTTAATAGAAAGGGGGGCCTGAGGGGGCTTACTATATAGGGCTTTTGCAGTGCTTTACTAACAGGCTCACAAAAAAACCTCAAAAGTCCTGGCTTTTGTACCTCTTGTGCACACGCTGATTTGACCACGGGATAAAGGACAATATTTTATTGATTGTTTGGCCACATGATAAACTAGGTTTTGGTGTCATTACTGATATTATTCATACAGAATATGCAATCATACGACACTCTGAAATGATTAAATGCAATGCTTTCCATGAACAAATAAGAATGGCTGAAGTTTGAGAAACGTTATTTCAGTAATAATATTTGCGCTTGCTATAAACCACCATTATTCAGCTTAGCCTGTAACTTGACAACTTATTCTGCTTGTCAGTCTTGAAAATGTCATGAGTTTATCATTTTTGCAAAATTTGAATCCTTGCTGCCTGAAAACGTAACAGGGAAATATATTTTATAATACACTCCGTTTTAAAAAGTATTCACTGGATGAAGCAACCATTCCCAAATATAAACAAGAACATATACACACTTTTTGGTAGAGCCTCGTTGATCAATGTTTAACTATTCTAATTGAAACACTTGGGCCTTTATATGCTTGTGAGTCAGAGCTTGAAGCTGCGATTGTTCGTAACTTTCTAAATGTTGACAAGTCTCAATCTCGGTGTTCGTTTCTATACCAAAAAGAAGCGTGTGTGACATTCTAGTTGCCTCAGTTTGCCCGTAATAAATAAACATTTTCAACAAAGGAGGCAAGAAAAACCTACCATGTGCTTAAGATTCGCTTCTAGTCTACAACTCAGCACCTCCCGTCTGTGAAGTAGATATCGTCAATGGCCAGATCGCCTTCGAAGAATGGACCTCGAATCGCTTGAAATGAGAGCTGTAATTGTACAACAATATGACCATGTCAGATTGTACTATGTATGGGGGAGTTAAAAGATCCTGAGTGCTTTCCGAAAATTTTTAAAAAAAGACGGCGAGTAGCATCGAAGCATTGCGTTGCGTGGGACTAGTGAGCGGCGAAACCAGCAAAGCAACAGTCTCGTTTCCACCACTTTTCTTCCAGCATATCTTGCTGGACGCCACGAAAAATGGCCGGTCAAAGAGTCTTTGTTAACGTTTTTGCTTTAATGAATACCCAGCATTCTCGCAACAGTGAAATAGCCAGTTTTTTTTTTTTTCATTTTTCTTTCGGAGGGAAGGAAGAGTAGGTCTGGAACAAAAGCTTACGGTTTAAAATCAGTCTTTTTAAAAGTCAGTTTTGAAAAAGTCAGCCTTGCTTGCCAATGTGTTGCACATCGACAAGGACTATACTTTATTGCAATGGATACTTTTGTTACAACATATCAACTATGTCTTCTAGCAGGCAAATTGCAACAGCAATTTCAAAGCTCGACAAACCATTACTTTTTCACGATATTGTCGTGTTCGTTTGCAGTTGCTTAAAAGCACGATTTAACAAGTTGCAATTATACTTTGCCTCCACGCAGACTTTATTCTCCTTCGCGGAAGGAGAGATCTTTTTCGAAAAAAAGAAATGAATGAATCTATTCAGTTTCCCAAACACACGTTCACACGCTATTATTTGTTTGTCTTTTTGTGTTTTTGCCTTCTAGAATGCACCTTTTTCTAAAAACACTGATAAGTTTGACAAAACCTTAACAATAATATCAATGTAATTTATATGTTTGTCTGTCTGTTCGCTCGTGAAAATGGTAAACAAAATGTTAAGTACGGCAATTAAACTGTACCTTATATGAAGTACGACTTGCTGGTAGTTGAACACTTGCTAGACGCCACTTATTCCCTTGATTTCCAGACTTGCTCCACAAGGCCTGTTTATTAAGAATAACATAAGGTGACCAACTTTACAAACTTGGGTGGAATGAGGAGAAATGAGGGGAAAGGGGGAGTTGAAAGTTGTTGAACTGTGATGATATGACGTAACGTGACGTAACATAATGTGAGATACTGAGTTTTGACTAACTTATATGAGGTTGACCAACCGTGATGATATGACGTAACGT
The DNA here is from genome assembly GCA_025403605.1 of Parazoanthus darwini. Taxonomy (NCBI): domain Eukaryota; kingdom Metazoa; phylum Cnidaria; class Anthozoa; order Zoantharia; family Parazoanthidae; genus Parazoanthus; species Parazoanthus darwini. The sequence goes on from JAOBYF010782756.1 coordinate 8,220, forward strand.
GACGTAATGTAATGTGAGATATTGAGGTGTGAATAACGTGACGTGTATGAGGTTGACCAACCGTGATGATATGACGTAACGTAACGTGACGTAATGTAATGTGAGATATTGAGGTGTGAATAACGTGACGTATATGAGGTTGACCAACCGTGATGATATGACGTAACGTAACGTGACGTAATGTAAGGTGAGATATTGAGGCGTGACTAACGTGACGTATATGAGGTTGACCAACCGTGATGATATGACTTAACGTGATGTGATTTGATGTAACGTGAGATAGCGTGAAACTGTGTGACGTGATAAGAAGTGCTTCAGGATACGCGAGTCTTAATGCATGGCTGCTGTGCGATTAAGGTATTCCTGGAGTCAGATTACCAATCTCCGGGCAATTTTAAGGCTATTTTCCCGCCTTCAAAATTGCTAGTAATAACGGGCTAAATAGCACCAAATTTTGCACAGAAGTAGTAAATTTCATGAAAAATCTGAAAATATATTTATTTTTTTGGCTTGCATGAAAGGAATTTGAGGTATGCGGTGTTTGATATTAAGGATGCTGCGATATTGTTCGGAAGACTGGTACAATATTTTTGGGTTTATGTTTAATAGCACCAAACATTGCAGTAATGGCTATCATGGCTATAGACCCATTTGGGATCAACCTCAAAAGTACAGTAAATACAAGTTTAGGGGAAGTGATGGGATCTTCAATTGTTTCAATGTAATGATACATTATAAAAGTCTTTTTCCAAAAAATACAAAAGTTAAAGAAAAACTTTTAGGTTGTAGGAAATATATTGCTTGTCATAGTATTAGAAAGATTACCTTTTTACTCGATAACAATCGGTTGCGGATAACAGAAAGTGTCGCGATGTCTCTACCATACATGTGATAGTAAAAATGGAAGCACTTCTGTCCGCCCGGTCGGAAAGATGTACTTTCTAAAATGGCCTTGTCACCACCTTTACCTGGCGTAGCGTCGGTGAACATGTAATAACCTGCGAAGATGGACGGTAAGAAACCCCAGAGGAGATGGAGGCACAAACGATATAAAAAAGCCCTTATCGTCCGCACCGTGTCGTTTTCATCCTTTCCTGTATGTTTTTTTCTCATTACCTATTCTTATTGAAATGATTTCTTTGGCTGTAAATATTATTGTACTTGTAGTTGTAACTCAGTTTTATAATCCTGTCTGTATTTAATCACCTAGTCCCTTGTCACATTCCGACCTTACAAACGTTCATATTAACTAGTGGCAGTCTGACTCGATTAGTTTATAAACTATTTTCAGACTGCCAGTATCATTTATTCTTTTTTGTCTTAATTTATAATTCACATGTAAAAATACAAGATACAAGTAAATTGTTGTTGTTGTTGTTGTTGTTGTTGTTGCAACAAGTTTAAGATCAAAAGAACATTTCCAGAATGATAGTAACTATTCAAACGTCAACTGAGATCAAAACAGTTTTATCCAATTTGTATTTTTCTTCCTGATTTTCTTTGAGATACCGAGTCCTCGCATTCACGAGTTTCGTTTGAGATCGCCTTTTTCATTTGTACAACGTATGATTTTTAGATGACAGCAGAGGTTCAACTCCATTGGGTATTGAACCAAAATGTCTCACCAACATACGATGATATTTCAAAAAACTTAATAAAGTCGATGAATAACAACGGAGCCAAATAACTGGCGAGGGGAGGGAAGTATGAGCTAGTTTTACTGCAGCAACAACAACAACAACAACAACAACAACGGCAACAACAACAATGGCAACAACAACAACGACAACAATAACAACAACAGCAACAACAGCAGCAGCAACAACAACAACAACAACGGCAACGGCAACAACAACAACAACAACGGCAACAACAACAACAACAACAACAACAACGGCAACGGCAACGGCAACAACAACAACAACAACGGCAACAACAACAATGGCAACAACAACAACGGCAACAACAGCAACAACAGCAACAACAACAACGGCAACAACAACAACAACAACAACAACGGCAACAACAACAACAACAACAACGGCAATAACAACAACGGCAACAACAACAACGGCAACAACAACAACAACAACAACGGCAACAACAACAACATCAAAGAACACGTTAGTCTTACAATAAATTCTCATAGAAAGTAAGAATTGGAGTAGAGATGTTTGAAAGGGAGAACCTCTCTTACCTAGTCTTCCTGTGGTATGGTCTGCCTGTGGCCCGGTGAAAAAACTTGTAGTGTCGTCCATGCGTCGGGACCATGTGTAGTGTCCAGTCCCCGAGACCACCGTCCACCCGCACGTGTCCGAGTCGAAAGTACAGTCATCCGGGCCTTTGAAAACATTTTAATGATTATTTCTCTGAATCATCACAACTTTCAGTCGGAGTACTAACTGCTCTTGTTTCTAGATATTGTAATGTTAAGTCAGTTCATTTGGATATATAACGGCAATACAATAAAAAAACTTATACAGTAAAGTACAGTACATAAAACACAATAACATGCAATACACTGCAATTAATGCAATACAAAGTAACACTATAAAATGAAATGCATAACAATGCAATGCAATGCAATAAACGTAAGGCAATACAATGCCGAATGCAATACATTGTGGTTCGATGCATTGTTATACAATACGACACAATGCAACACGAAACAAAAATATATTGCCAGCTGAGATAATGCAATGAAAAGCAATGCAAAGTAATACAAAGCAATGCCATTCAACCCAAAATAATAGATCATAATACAATGCACCACAATGCAGTAGAGTAGAGGGCTTGGACGCAGTGTTCCGAAGAGACAAGAGTTTTGCACGTCCAAAGGACGCAAAGCTAGCTCGCTTATCATCATTTAAGAAATTATTAGTACTAAAATCAACCCGTCTTCCAGTTTTCTCGGTTAAAACAGTCTTTGGGCCTGGCTGAGGCTGGACATCCATGTGTATAGTTATGTCCAGCAAGATATAATGCTCCGGTACGGCTAGCATGGTCAAACCACGGACGCTCCATGACATGATAGGTCGGCGAACTCGAAGCTTGAGCGTGAAAGATTTGAAGAAACGGCAGTTTTGTAGCAAGGAGCTTTCTTTTCCAACTAACTCGCCTTTTGGGGACTTTGATTTGCTAATGAGACTAAGAAATACACTAAAAATCATGTAAAAGCACAGAGCTCTTAAAAACGTGGCAGCCATATTGGCGCCTTCACAACAAGTTCCAAATAGCCCCGTGAAAAGAATGAAAACGAAATATTTTCCTTTGCACAATTCCATTCTGTAAACAGTTGAAAATTAGTATGTGCGGCTCAGCTTTCTGGATAGCTAAAAATGGAGAAGTGTGAGCCTTACATCTGTTCTTAACCCTTTAAGCCCTAAACACAACAAATGGCGTGATGGTAAATTCTCCCAACTGAGCTTCATTCTCTCTATATAAGCAGTTTGGGAGAAATCGCCTTTCAACTTCAACAGCTTATTCTACTTGATCAATTCCTTATTTCTCATTACCTGTTATATAATTTTGTAAGGAGAAGTTAGATGTTGATAAAATGCCTGGGGCTGAAAGGGTTAAGGCAACACTACTCGACTCACTAGAATGCGGGGTCAGTTACCAAAGCAGGCTGACAAACACTTGATATCTTTTTGCTGGTGAGCGAAGTTCAGCAGCCATTTTTTGACTAAAAAAATTAACACGAAGTCACCTTTTTTGGACTCGTCAACTTCTTAAGGACAATTTCTTCAGCTGAGTCTTCTGACTTGATAGTCTCACACCACTCTCTCAGTTCCTAAAACAGAATATCAAAAGCAATATTAGCTTTCTGACATTAATTTAAATTTACACGTGCAAATTTCTTTCAGGAAAATTCAAATAAACTATTTTATACGTGTTTCGTCTTTTCTGCCCTTCAACGTCGAAAAAAACCTGGAGTGTAACGTAGTCAACAATAAAAAAAGACAAAGCGTTTTTGAAAAGATCCAAACCTTCTGTTTTATCACAATACTGACTGTGCTTTTGAACAAATTTTGTAGTCTTTACGACATGTCTCACTCCGTAAGAATGTGAACGAGCATGCAAAATTACCTTAAATATAAATAATTGAAATTAATTGTTCCTGAACCTTACCTGACCTGGCTTTGCTAACTTAGGCGTAATCAGAAGACTGGGTTTCATGTTCCTCTCACTGGAAAATCTGGCGATCACAAGACAGCTAAGTCATATTCAGGAACAACGTACACAGTTTTAAGTTAACCTTTTTCTCAAGAACGTCGAGTCTGCCAAACGGTCAAAGTTCAAAAACGTGCTTAGAACATACAGAACCTTAAACCTCAAACTGAGACTAAGTGAGGACGCTTATTCATTTTAAACTGATAATGGAACAGAGAACCAATGCTAAATTATCGCGAGAGAAAACATTTTCACATTTGTTTTTCGTAAACAGGCGATTGCAGTGTACAGAGCTGACTGATTTCACTACTAAGGTATAACCAGTTTAGGTTTACAGAGCAAACCTATGGGCACATATATGAAACTTAAATAATAGAAACAGCCGTTAAACGTATACGAAGACGTAACAGTTAAATTAAACAACTTAGAAATGAAAACCTATATTAATAACAGAACACTTTTAAGAACATTTGAGGCTGAGAGCCTGAAAAAACAAAACGTTCAGCCTCAGCTTCCAAAACAGATATTCTCATAAAATAGAATAACCAAATAAGAGGCATAATAACCGCAAACAACGTTCTTGTCAAAGATTAGAATGAGTTCAAATATCTGATGATCACTGTGGTTGTGAGTTAGCGGTTTTTCCTTTTCTTCTAGCGAGATCATGGCAGACGATTGAAGAGTAGAGAGAAGCTTTTTGATCACCTCATCTTCGTCTTTGAGTCGGCTACAACGAATTCCGGTTCTCGTACAACATTATAGATGACCGGTAAGAATCGTACAAACTATAATTTGTAGCCTTGCTCGTTGTTCTTAGAGCGATTTTCATTTGACTTTGAAACACACATTCGCTGCATGTTCACCGGCAGAATCTGTACTCCCAACAAATCAAACTTAAGATTAAAACACGATGTCAAATGGACGTGGTCCAAAATCCAGCAACATTGCACGCACGATCGCCGAGTTTTCGCACAACCAATGAAAACTCCGACAAGGTCAAATGAATCCGCTCTGATACAACAATTGGCTGTTATTTTATTTTTTTTATAAGAATTTAAGGACGTACTTACTGTGAAGATGCACTGAGTCTTCCGAGCGAGTTTGCTAAGGAAGACCCTTTAACACTAACTGGACAGACACCCACTCCATATGGAACACCCACACATATGTATCCGGCAGTACAACACACGTGTTCGACACCTGGAGATTGCCTGAGGATTGCTGAAGAACTGGACATATCTCTCAGTTTGTTGATACTTTGTTTTGCTTGAAGTGTGCCATACTTCGTGCTCCAGATAGACACTGTATCTGTATTATAGTATAAGAATTGAACAATTTGATGTTTACAGTAATCCTAACTGGCCAGGGTTTTTTGGTCTCAAATGGGCTGAGAGGAGGTAGTTCTTAAAAGAGGGAGTGAGTGACCTTGTACATGAACTACAATCATTTTACGTCAAATATTTTCAAGATACTGGTATGCAGGCAATTCATCTCAAGAAATTGTCAAACCACATCGCCTTGCGTTAGCCCTGAACGGAGTTATTGATTCTTCGCACGTACACGTCTTATTGAGTTTTTTCCTAATTTCTAGGCATTATCAGTATGTGTTCAAATAAATAAATAAATAAATAAATAAATAAATAAATAAATAGACAGACAGACAGACAGACAGATAGAAAGACAGACAGACAGATAGATAGATAGATAGATAGATAGATAGATAGATAGATAGATAGATAGATAGATAGATAGATA
>JAOBYF010782867.1:0-14142 GCA_025403605.1 Parazoanthus darwini
ACTAATGCCGCTTTCACACTACTCGTTGAACAGATCTCAATTAATCATGATTGAAAACAGTTTGACAGTTTAAAAACACAGACTGGCTTAAAATCTGTACAAATAAATTGCTTTATCGTTACAGCGTTTAAATGCTTCTTTTACAACGCGCGAAAACCTACAAACATGTAACAAAACCAAAATATTTCAGTTGAACAAGTTTAGAATAATCATGTTTTGTATTTGGTATGAACGCGGTATAAGAGGCTGAATTGGACTTTTCTCTCAGCGCTAAGAATACAAGAACCAAAACTCTGATGTTCTCTGCCTTTAACTTTTGTTTTCAGAGCAAGTGGTGCCTATTTGCTCTCCAACCGTATTGAGCCCCTCTTCGCGAAGAGAAGTACGAAAATTGGGAGCCTTCAAATACGCCAAACGATCACCGCCGCTAGATCTCTTTACAGGAGATGACATATTCGCATGAATTGCATGACTATTCTCTTTATTCATGAAAGGGAATGAATATGGAGGTCAATTTTAAAAGTCGGGCTTGAGGCAATTGAAGAAACGCAAAGGTCGTTTACATTCGTCTTGGAGGGTCAAGAAAAAAAAAGCTTTCGATAATTAAACATCTTTGTGGTTTAAACAATTAAAGAATAGTTTCATTTATGATAAGCTCACCTATCGCCGCTCAAGCGAAACAAGCCTTGCATTTGTATTTTAATGGCATACTAGAATCCATCGAAATAGGAACGGTTCACCTTTTAAACAGTTCAAAGAGCATAACCAATGTTACACGTTTAGAGAGTTTTCAAAATTAATTTATAGGAATAACTCAGGTAATGAGGAGCAAGTTATGACACTAAGTCCAGTTTACTTTTCACTGAATGTCGTTTTGTCAAACTGAAATTGTCCTAAGCCAGGTCCAACGCTTTTCAATTGTGCTCTGTAGTCTGCAAACTGTTTAATTGATTCAACTTGTTCGCTGAGAAAGTTCTGCTGGATAAAATCACACATTTGAGCGTCTCCATGCTTTTCTGCCACCTTAAACAAATCCAACAAAGCCTGGTTGACTTGTTTCTCTAGATCAAGGGCAGACTCAACTGCCTCTAGAACAGTTCCCCACTGGTCTCGCTCGGGCTTCTTAACATCCTTCAATACCATGCGACCCCCACGTCTGTTTTGAAATTCCATTAACTTCATGCCATGCTGGCGTTCTTCATCTGACGCCTTCTTTAGGAATTCGCAAAATCCAGATACTGCCACATCGTCACGATCAAAATTACAGGCCATGGCGAGATACACGTAGCTTGCGTAAAACTCCAGATTGATCTGCTTATTGACGGCGCTTTCGCTCTCCTCGTGGTAGTTATGGCGGCATTGGGAAGCCATGTCACCAAATTTGCTTTTTTAACGTTATATTAGCAAAAAACTGATGCTTCAACCCCAAAGAATGCTATAAACTGTATCAACGAAAGTTCAGACAAATATCCACAGGCCTCTACTTGAAGACTAAGAGCGCAAGATGTGTTAATGGTTCCTTTACGTATGATTTGCATATTTATTTATTCAGTCAGTAGTTGTAAATATTGATAGAATAAAAGAAAAAAAGACAAAAGATATTGGACTTCTTCTTTGCTCCCTGGAGTAATGCGGAAACCTCGATGAAAATAACGGAATGTCGAAAATTGAGCAGAATGTCTGCCAAAAAATTCATATTAAATCTAGCTTGCGATAGAACTGCATGGAACACCAGCGCAGACACAGCTGAAAACGCAAGTACAAAGAAAAATTTAAAAAAGTGTGAATGTAGATGACAAAGAAAATTGTACTTGTTAAAATGTGGGACGGAGTTGGAGAAGGGAGACTAAACTATACGACGATACGAGCAAGAGAGACTGCGGAAGTATTAAACTCCGCAATGTTTTTGACCCCGACGTAATTTAAACTTAACCGGAAAATAAAAAAGGTTAATGTGAAGGATGGACTGTGACGAGGCAAGAGTAAACAAAACAACTGTAAAACCGACCTCACGAGTACCTCTCGTTAGTTACGTCGTATCTTTTCGGGAGCTTAAGCAACTAGTCCATAAACGTCAACGAAAAAGTTACGATATAGTCTCGTAATAGAATATAATAATAAGTTTGCGAGGGAACAAAACCAGCTAACCACCTCCCTTCGATGGAACATGAAGGGAACAGTTTTTGCGGTTTTCTAGAGAACGTGAAAAGCAGAATGCAAATCATTTCAATCATTTTACGGCTTAAAAATAAAACTTCAAGTCTTCATTCATACAAAACAAAAAAAGGCGAATACGTTTTATAAACAAGAAAGGCAGGGGGTATCAATCCATCCTTTATTTACATTATTTTATACACTATTTACACCAATTCAACAAGACCTTGTCGCTCTCCCCATAATCGAACAGCAAATCTTAAATGTTTGTGTATGGTATTATCCTTTCGGCAATTATAATTTCTTGGTTCGTATATGCACATTATACAGCAGAGTATTATCTAGAGGGAAAAAAGAAAAAAAGTGCCCATGAGATTAGGAGAGTGACAAGGTTTCAAAAAATATATACAAGGGTGCCATATAATTTTTACATAGAGGTAAAACAACATGAAGATGTTTCTTCCATGTATTCTTCGACCTCTTCAACGATCTGTTTAAGTAACACTTGATGTTGTTGAAGAGGACCTACCCAATAAAAGAAAAAAGAAACACCTTCTTATTATAAGGGAACTACGGTAAACATTCAAAACAAGCAAAATTAATTACCGTGCCGTAGACCCTGCATCGGGGTAACTCCTCCATCTCTTTGTGGACTTTTCTCCATCCTTTGTCGAGACGCTCTGCGGCCATTTCTTTATCGGCCATAAATTGGATCTTGGCCCGCACCTCGTCAGAGAGCCAGTCCCAGCGGCAATTATGGGCTCGGAACCTTTGCCTTTCTTGGTCAACTGCCAAGAGTTTGGCCAACAAGGGGTCTTCCTCCTTCTTCACTGGTGGGGGCTCGGTCTGAATCACTGGTGGAGTCTCAGGCACTGGACCTCCAGATACTGATGGGGTCTCACTTTCCTCCATATCCAATTTGATTTTCTTCTCTGGCGTTGCCATCTTTCACTAATTTTCTTTCAACACTTTCCAAGATTTTTTTTAGCACAATTGGCTTTCGCACAATTTTCAGCTTTGGGGAAAAAGCAGAAATTGAAACAAATTTTGTCATAAAAAATCTTGTTTTCGGGATCAAACTTCAATTTGCATAATTAATTATAAGTGATGACGTCATCTAATTAGCGTTAAAAAATGTGTTCATGATCGGACTACAGGTTTTAGATCGGAAAAACCTTGCACGTTGGAGAGTTAAGTTAACCCTATCAAGTCAGGGCTTTTTTGGCGCTAAGTATACCGGAGGAGGCACGATTTCGTCGTTAGTACGAGAGATCGTTTAAACCTTGACAGTAAAACTAATTAGCTAATGATTTATATAACTGTGCGATAATTAGTTCCTAATTGGTCATGACGTTATCATGACGTCTACGAAAATCTGTTTTTAGCCTATTTTCAATTGTTCTCTGTTTCTCTTCTGTGTCTAGTTTTCATGATATATGAGAAATGGCCTTTCAACATTTTATCTTCAGGTTCAACGACCTTAAAAAAGGTGAACTATTAAAACTAGCATTTACAAACTGAGATAACCTCCGTTATTGCTTTGCCAGTTTAGACTAGTAAGTCGATATGTTCAGATATTGCGAATACCGACCTTTTTAAGCCTATCAGAACACGGAATCGCCTGATACTAAATTTGAAAGGACTTACAGGTCTAGAAAAAATGTGTAGAAGCAGAAGGTCATGGTGCTCCGTATGTTAACACTACGGTACAAAATGGAAAATTGAAACGCAAGGTATTGACATCGATGTTCTGGAATATGGCAAGCCGATTGTAGGCAAATTCAGCAAAGATACAATTAAAGCAAACTCAACATTCAATCAAAGACTTTTAATATTCAATGAACATTTATTCAATGCTTTATTCAATATTCAATACAACATTCCGTACTCATTCAGTTTTCAGTATGCCATGTCTAGTATTCAATACCACGTTCAATATGCAATATATTATTCAATGTTTAACTGATTTAATCGACGAAAGCACATGCAAAATGGTGGCCGAGCGAAGAACAAGATAAATACAAAATAAAAACAACTTTTGACTTGCATTAACTTGCAAATTTGTCAGTCAAAACTTTAATGATCCATACTGATCTTGTCATTTTTCATGAAGAGTGCATAAATATCGAGTGGTTTGACAATGTCTATGATCAGCAGGGATCTAGTGTGTTCATCCAAATCAGCAAGGCTCGTGAACTGTTCGTCCAGTAGAAAGAAATCTTGGTTAGAAAAGGCGGACATGCCATATCCTGGATGATAGCGCTGATTTGTCTAACAATCACTGCTTGTAGTCTTGGAGAGCGACACAGAAAAAGCGGGGCTACATTCCTGCCCAAAATCGTACACGTACTCGAAGTTGACTATATCCGCATTTTGGCTGTTTGTATAGGGAATTCTTCGACCAAGACCGCGAGTAAAACTCGTTTTCACCACTATTTCTCGAATCCGCTTGTCTTCAGATTCCATTTTTGCGGGCTTTGTGGCTCTCACGCTCTCTCCATCATTTTTCTTGTGTTCAGATTTGCGTTTTTCTTTTCTGCGCTTTATCGGAAAACATGAGAAAAAGTTTCCTTGCTGATTTTTTCTCGACATCTTCGTTCGTCGCCCCTAGTGTTGGAGGAAAAGCTAAAACTAAAAAACAATATACATCAAGTAAGTTAATATAGCAGAAACGAAACCTAAATGTTTATTCTTAATGTATGCGAGTCACGTTGGTTTTAAACGAAACAGGAAATGACGCATTTATTCCAAGAAAACCTTTTTATAAGAACAATTTTAAGAGAACAATGGCCAAAATTTAAGAACAGTTTAAAAACAAGCCGAGGCTCGGGCTCGATAGCTAAATTTCGAATCCTCGGACAATCACTGGAAACCGTCTCGGGAAAATAACTCAGCGAATCCATAATAAATCCGCGGGAAAGATTTAATCAAAATCTGACACCAGTCAAGCTATTCGTTTTCCAATAAACTTTTTGTTTTTCTTCCTGACAAAAATACATATAAGAACAATTTAAGAACAATTTGAAGCTCGAACCGCCAAAAAGTTTAGAATAATGAGCCTCAGCCAAATTTACTGGTTCTTCTAAAAAAATAGTGTTGTTCCGCAGAACAAACGCGAGATCCAAGCTGTGTTTCATTGCTAACGTGTGACTTGCCCATTTCTTAGAGTAAAAGACATGTGAGTTCTTGAGTGATCACTTTGAGTTAAAATAAATATGTAAAAAGGTTCGTATTTGACCATGAAACTACGGTGACTCACAACATTTAGTGGAAAACGAAAACCTTTGCAATTTTGTCATAACATACATACCGACTGAGACAGGCAGTAAATATTTCTATATAATCATATATGCAACTGTTTTCTTACTCCACTATTTGGCATGTTCCTTCTATTAGGTTCTTTTTTTAAGAACCTATTTTATAAGAACATGAGGCTGACATTCGCTCAAAATTTAAGAACGTGCTAGGAACAAACCCGAGGCTGAGGAGAAGAATTTTTTCGGATACATTGCAAATTCATGGAAATAATTCATTTCTTCACTCTTTTTTTTTCTTTACTGCAAACCAACTGGATAAATGTACGTGCTACAGCTAATGTTTTTTGCGCGTAAAATTGATTGCAATTGTGTTGTTTGCTGCAGGGAATATATCTTTATATGATTAGTGTCAAATCTGACATATAGCCAAAATATTTTGTGCACCTGCTAGTTTCCGCCTCCAGTTAGTTGGAACGGAATTAGTCCCGTCAACTCGAACCCCGCTTACATTTAACTACATCGATTTCGTTCTCCCTTCAAGCCAATTTCTCACTAAAATTAGTCCCGACAACTTGAACCCCGCTCATTTGAACTACATTCACTCTCCCTCCAAGCTTTTTGAGATGACTGAGATAATCGGGTCGTAGTCGTTCCGATCACCAGAAATGGCGCGAAGTCATCAGTAGAAACTCCTGGGTCAGACAAATATTCTAGAGCATTTTTCTCACTGGGGTACTCCTTGAACCCAGGAATTTTTGTTGATAATCGCGCGCTTACATCTTTTCAAGCCGTTCACCGTTATCATGTTTGCCATTCGAAAACTTGAGTTATATTTAGACCTTTTAAAAGCTAGAAATGGGAAGAGCAAGTCAAAATGTGGTAAATAGTAAACATTTGGGAGATTTATCTCAAAAACTGCGAAATTGGCAAACCGTTTTTAAACAACAAAAATTACAGGTTGTAATAGCGAGCTTTCTTGGACGAAACGAATGAGTTCTACAAATAAGAAAAGGGAAAGCGGAAAATGGAAGAACATCGGGTTGCTCATTTCATTCACAACTTCAGCTTCACCTCACACTGGGATTTTTTTTTATAATCGCAGTTATAACTGCAATTTATACATGAACAGCAAAATTGAAGCGTTGCATTGCACTAGAGACCATTTCGTTTTATTGGTGTGGTTAATTTGCATAGCGCCGAAATTTTTCTTCAATGAAATATTTCGTTTTGTTTGCACCTTAAAGTTGCGCCATCTGCAACTATGATTTTTCCTTTTTTCTAATGCAATGTTGCCCTAAAATGACTTAAAAGGTTTTTCTTGAAATAAAGAAAATTTTCGATAGACAACAATTCAAATTTGATTACTGATTGTCAACACGTTCAATTTGACCTCTTGTCAAGTCCGTGGCCTTGTGATGGCCGAAAACTCGGGCCAGTTTTTCCTATTTTTATTTGAAAAACCTGAAAGGCATTGATCGAGTGCAGTGCCTGATACGGGTACAAAAAAAACCTTTGTAAGTTTAAATTTCTTACCTTTAATGAACTCCTCTAACTCGGCGAACACGTGAAATCAAAAATCGATCGCTTACGAAAACTGACGGAAACATATCGATTCATATCCAGTTGAGTTAGGCGACTGGTAGTAAGCAACTGGTAATCTGGACGCTAGAACGGTTTTGAGAGGAATAATTAAAATACACATATCAGATGGTTCGGGTCAAGCCTAGCTGATATCGAAATAAAACCGTGTCTGTTCGATTATTGACATTATTGGTCGCGTGAAACGAATTTACCCAGAAGGCCCTGGAAGGTTAGGGGCATTACGCTCAGAAGAAGTGGCCGCCTGAAAAGCAAAAGCCACTAAAACCAATATTGTGCGGTTGACAAAAATTTGTAAAAGATCAAATTGCTTAAATCTGAGACGGTCTGATGATTAGAACGAGTTTAAAAATAATGGTTATATCAACAACGGGTTGTTTTCTTTTGCTTCAAGATTTAAATATTGGACAATCAAAACATACGAAAAAAATGCAATACGAGAATATTGTAAAATTGTAGTAAGTACTGTTTAATATGATATGAATAGTTAACTTATTTTGTGGCAGCGAGTGTCAGTAGCTAACGGGCCTACTGTCTGTTACCATAGCTACTGGATAGGTACTTCAGGCATTACAGCCCGATATTAGCATATGTTTACCATGCAATATTAGTATAGGGAATGTGTGGAAACATAAAGCTTTTAGAATCACCCCGCACCTGCTGGTGATAAATAATTCACGGGGGGTCACTTTCACGAACCAATGAAACCTCTTGGAGTAATTTGGTTCGGAACGCTGCGTGAATCTCCAACAAGCAGACAAACAGCTTTGATACTTTGTTTTCGAAGATCACTGAGCTTTTAAGATTCTCAGTACTTCAAGTTCTGTTCTTTGTAAGTAGTTTTTGAACAAAGTAATTAGCGAAAACAATACCGTAAGGAAACCTAAAGGTAGTATGTCAGCTATGAAAAAAGAAAACTGCACGAATGACAAGCAAATTTGCAGACATGATTTAGCGAGAGCGAACGGCGAAGGCCAAGCGGAAAAACCAACTACTGAAACATCATTGAATCTCCACCGAGACAGAGACTTCTCCACGACTTGCCAGGAGACCGAATCTTCCGGTAAGAACGAAGAAGTTCTATGTTTTTATGTTGTGTTGGACTCATACCAGCTGTGTGTTAGCAGCCAAACGCTGTGTCTTCACAATTGATCAGAATGCCTGGTCGATGGTCTGCTGATCGTAAATCTTAGAAGAAAATCCACCTGTTAAAATACGTTATACCAGAGAACTTCGACAGTTTGAATGCATTCCACACGACTGAGCTAACCTGAAAATTTGAATCTGATCGAAGCAAAATATTTCAGCTCTTCATGAAGATCTCCACTGAAGATCCATTCGGTTCTCAGAAACATTCAACTCAGCTTTGCTTTTAGAAAACGCGTTATTTTGGATTAATAAGTCTGATCGAAAAACCCTAAATATCTAGAAATCATCGGCGAACCGTTGATTTTTATACCGGGGTAATATATTCGATATTGAAAAACAGAACAGTATCGCAAAGTTTATTTAAGAAGTATATATTTAGAATTAGAATCATGAAGTTGAATTCTAGATAAACTAAACAAAGAGATCGAGAATTTCCCCGCAAATAATTATTTTGAAAACTTTTAAAAAACACTGTATATTGTCATCGCGCCTGTATCATTCCTCGGTTAAACAGCAATGTTTGAACTATTGGTTAATTGAAGACATTGAAGGGGTTGTCATCTGATAAGATCGGGCACCTTTGTCGAACGGCTGAACGGCCTTCCCTGCTAAAAACCACGGATCACCACTGATCAAATTCAATAAAAAATTGTTTGTATATGTTCAAGTAAAAGTATTAAAACGTAAAAAACTGAACTTAAAAGCTCAGTCAACTCCGAGTTTCGTACAAAAGCAATATTTAAACACATATTACTTGCGAAAACATTATTTTACAAAATGTATATATATATATATTACACTTTTCAGTTTACGAAATCTCTGAACGGCTGGTTTATCATATCGTCGTGTATTGAAAAAAGTTCAGTAGATAAAATAGTACCACGGCCAATCTATTTTAACCTCAGAGTAAAGTATAAACATGATAAAATTCGTCGATAAAATGCATAGTCTATATTGACAATACAGCTTATAACGGTAACTAGGTCCTGCATTCAATTCAATGTCGTCTCGTTCAGCTCGCAAAAATCGACTCTGGATTCGTGTGGTTTTGTCCAATAGTAGACAAAATCTGTATGTTAAAAAAACAGTCCAGTCTGGCTTGCATTACAAAGCTTTATTTTAAAAGCCCATATTTGAAGAAAGAAACAAGTCGATTTATTTAGTACGAGGCGCATCAGGTATTGCAGGGCGCTATATTCTTGTCATTTTCAGTTCTCATGTTTGTTTTAGACTGATTTACTGACAATTTGAAAGACCCTCATACAGAAAAAATAGATTAAAACATTTAATAGGTTTTTTATCCGGCTTTTTTCAGTTTTGTGGCTCTATTTTGGAGATGTTTTTAAAAACAAACTTATATAACATTTAAGTTGAGTTTCCCTCTCTCTGGTGCTGAGGCAACACCGAAGGCAGCAGATTAACTACAAAATTGTAACTATCCCCCACTCCTCCCTAAAAAAAAGTTCCTTCATGAGGCATGTGTTTTGACGTGCCTCTAAAGTTCTCGAAAGACGTCAAAATCTCAACAACCAACGCGTGCAGGTTTTGCATGAAAGAAACAGAAACTTTAGAGCACCATTTCTTGAAATATCCATTCATTTTAATAATAAAAGACAACATAAGAAAAAAATATTTTGAAGACTGATAAAAACTGAACACACGAAAACCCCAAAATAAATAAATTCCTTCAAAAGTTATAAATCGTTTTCTATATTACAAAAAGGTCCGAAATTGCCATGCAGGAAATGAAAGTCTTTCTTTGCGTCAGACAATTGACAATATGTCAGCGTTAATAATAAATAAAAGTTAATATAAAGAACGAGGCAAAATTGATATTCATTTTTTAAAAATTTCATTGTTTATTGTTGTAGTAGTAGCAGTTGTTGTTGTTTTCTTTAGTATTGCTCATAAACACATAAAATACAAAAATACAAAATACGTTCTAATGGCAGTTCCCCACAAGGGGCTTTTCAGTGCCATGACACACACAACAAATTATAAGGGTTAAAAACCCCAACTGGCAGGAAGGCTTGCCAGAAGGCTTTATACACCAGCGTTACCCTCGAACTCGGGACCTCCGGGTTACGAGTCAGCGCTTTAAACCGGTCGGCAACGCTGTGCTTGTGATTGTAAGCAAATAAAAAATCTTGCAAACTTGGCCTATAGAATACAGGCCAACAAATTTTTTTAACTATCGTACAGTTTTGGTGTAGAACAGTTTACCTGAAAAAACAAAGCTAAGTAATTAAATCCTAAAACAACTTTTTAACTAGTTGGAAACTATGAAGCCTTTTCAACTGTCCCACGCACAGTTCTTTAACTGTTTTCTAATGTGATATTGTTTTTTAATTTATATATTTTATATGTAACTAAGATTTGTAATTGTCTTTGAAAAGCCCCCAGTAGGAATGGTGAATAAAGAGTGTTGTATTGTATAACGTACAAGATTCAACTAAACTCCTTGACCCACCATTCTGCCTTGCAGAACGAAAACCTTTGTATACTGAGCATAAACGAACCTGCACGTTACAAAAAGATGGTAGTCGATCTTCCGACAGGTAAGGAAAAATATCTAGCAGTGATGCTCAGTTTAAATTATTCTAATAGCGAGTTGAATATTGTATAGTTTTATCTGACTTTTGGCGAGGATTTCAAGACGTACACCCACACCCTTTAATCGACACGGGATGGGGGGCAGTCACATTTTGCGCTGTACTGTGAGAACTGATAGCTGTGAATGAACACGATGAAAGGACACTTGATGCTAAAAGTATTAATTAGTTAAATAATTATAGTCAACGGTGAAGCGGGCACAGTAAACGATGTCTCAGTATGCGGCTCCTGAAGGCAATGACCACGGTAAGAATGACGGAATCTTTGGTTTGTTCAAGATAATTATCGACCTGGAGAACTGATCTTGTACATGCTAATCAGGTGTCGATCAGACAAGAAGTGGCACACTTAAAAGCTAGTCTTATTCGCAACTTAATTGTTTTAGTACAAACCTCTTATTAGCCGAGTGCGAGGTCCGTACGGCAAGTTATGGACCGAGTTTTTTCTTTCCTTTTATGCTGGCCCAAGCGCGAAGCGCGGCCATGAAAACAAGGAAGGAAAAAACGAGGATCCATAACTTGCCGTATGTACAGAGCAAACGAGGCTTATAAGATGTTTATTATATGGCTTTGTTGATTATTTGAAGCAAGTGAGGCTGTAAATGTAGTGGTCCATACGGCTACTTACTGGCCTGAAATTGACCAATCACAGCACGCGAAATCAGTCAGCCATAATATAATAAGTGAAAATATTGGTATTGTAGAATAGAGTTTTAAAGGATAATTGTGCACTCAGGTAAGATTCGAGTTAAGCTTTTTAAATAACTCAGTTTTTCTTTATCTTTTACCAGAGCAAATCGAGAACCTTCCAAACAAAGAACCACTTGCCGTGTAAATACAGAAGAGAAAGACAAGATGGAGCAAAAGGAGGACGAAGAGGAGACCTATGAGGAACTTATTTGCCTTGTGCGACAGTTCTACGTTGAACGACCTGTTAATCCCGTTGCTATTGGATACCATAACATCGAGACTTGCTAACAACTTTATGGCTGTATAAACATCGGGGCTTTCGTTAATTAGTGACACTTCACAAGACATAAGGGACAGGTCATTTTTTACTGGTGGGGAAGGGAGGACTGCTACAGTTCACTTGAGAGAGTTCAAAAACTTTGAACCCCCTCTTCAGGTGGTCCACAAATTTAGGACTTTCCTGATCGCGAAATGCATCCTTTATCTCCATCTCCTTCCCTAACCCCTACCCACATCCCCCCAACAAACTCAAACACACTCGCACACACACACACACACACACACGATTTTCTTTTTGATTCCTGGGCAAATCATCAATTCGATGGGTGGTAAAAATGGGGATTTTGTTTGTTTTTACTAGTTTTTTAAGTGCTTTGGTCTTCCCATGGCCACAGACAATTATTCTCCTTCGTTAGAGGATAAAAATTTTGCAAATAGTCTATTTGTTCTTAGGGGGAATAAGAAATGTGTCCGGTAATTAATGACCGTCCCTTGAAACTCACATTTTGACATCTACCAAGTAGTACCTTCTTTTATTATTTTTTTCATTTTTGTCATTGTTTTATATTTAAATTATTTTCACGAAATCAAGATTAACAAAAATTGCTATACAGAAATTTTCTCAAAAATGAAGCTTTGTTTGATCGTGGCGACCAAATTTGAACCACAACCTCGTTTCAACGAGAACCTTGCATGCTACGAGTTTCACCGTCAGTGATGTTTAGACTATCTTGTCAGGACGGAGAAATTGTTCTTCTCAAATTATGCTCGCAACCGCAATTGAAGCATAAGTTGACTATCATTTTAAAATACCCAAAATTTCTGAAATTTCTGTATCATTCATTTTGGCATTTTATGTTTCTGGTTGTCCTTTAAGGCTACATGACCTTGACTAGAAATCATTATACTTAATTTGATAAAAAAAAACGTCTAGTATGGAGGCGGAAGCTGGATGCTCTTAATTTTTTTTAGGATTTCAGCCTCAAATGTTCTTGAAATGTTCTTATCTTTTAGGATTGAGTACGTACTCAAATTTTTATTTTCCATCCACACAGCTGTTCCAAAGTAGAAATATAACAATTTGTGTATCCACATATGGAGTAGCCATCAGGCAGTGTTACATGAGAATTTCGTGCCACTGTTTTACAGATTAAAAACAAATTATCTCGTCTGATTACAAAATGTATTAAAAATATGTTCTCTACGTATACCCAGCCTTATTATATTTTTTTCAACCTCAAGGTTCTTATAAGAAAGAATGTATTATTAGTTCAAACTCAGTTTTCAGTTTTAAGCTCTACAGGTTGATTGGATATAAAAATAGTTTTAGATCTATTTAGGGCCTGAAATTGGAGCAGAATTAAATCAAATTTCCTGAGCGTGTTCGCAGTTACAGGTACCACAACAAATCTGTTTTGAAATGTTTTAACTTGATTTGCGGTATCACTGAACGCCAAAAACCAAAGCACTTCAGTTCTATTAACTCCTGTCTGTCGCTTTTTTTGTCTTTGAACAACATTGTTCGCAGAAAGTAATATCTTTACGTGTAAATGAGGATAAAATTGACTTAGGCGTCAGAGCTTCTATGTATACTTACAGACAACAATTTTGTCTTTTTGTAATTGCAGATTTGTTGTTCAGGCTTCGGAGGCAACGCTTAAGTTCTGATATTCTCAAACTCGTTTTTGATTTTCATCTACTGTTCTTTGAAAGTCCCTTCCCTCCCAAAACAAAAGTCAGTTTCTGCTCCAAATCTATCTTCAGCTACTTGTTCGTTTTAGGGGCTGACCATTTCATTTCGTAGAGGGTGGGGATAGGAAAGCGGGACAATTTTTTAAACTTATTGCACGAGCGAAACAAAAAAACACACAGAATTACACGACTCGATATTTTAGGAAGAAAGAGAGCGATAAACAAATTTTGAGAAACAAAGACAGATGAGCAACAAACATAAATGCAAGTATACTATTCGTCCAGCCCCACCCCACCCCTAAGGGTCAAATGGCCCGTCCTTTACCCTTACCCCAAATCCCGCGCTATTCCCTCGTATGTCCCCGGGGTTATCCCTCCCTCGGGATAGCCGCTGATAAGTGCATAAGGCAATCATGTTTATGGCCGACTTGGTGGGAATGAGGGAATTAAGGTATTTGTGGTTGGTATATTATTTTAATTAATTTTTTGGTGTACACTGTTTTCAATAAGAACAATTTTATAGGAACACGAGCCTGGATTTTGGCCAAAATTTGAGAACAAGCTAAAAACAAACTGAGGCTGACCTCCGATTTCGTAAAGTCATTTCTAGAAGAATTCAGTAAAACACACTTCCCCAGGCTGTTGCCGATCCCATGTTCGGACTGGTTAGAACCCAGGCACCCTTTGCTTATGCTCTGTCACTAGCTGTT
>JAOBYF010782978.1:0-14139 GCA_025403605.1 Parazoanthus darwini
CCCCCTCCCTGTGTCCTTGCATTTGCTCTCGCAACTCCCTGGGTTTCAGAGGATGTGATCACGTTAAAATCGAAATCCTGTTTGCAGCACTGGTTGTTTATACATGAACATACACTACTTTCATAATTTGCTTCAGTGATCACAAACAATAACTTCAAGTCGAGGTCAAGTTTCAAGTTCTCTCACATTTGTTGTATTTTGGCCCTACTGGCCTCGACTCGAAGTTTTTCTTCCTGGCCACTAGGACGTATTGTGAAAGTGTTCTAATTTCTTAAATTTTTGGCCAAATCTCAACCTTAAAAAATTTTGGCCAACGAGAATATCTAGTGGAAAAGTCCCTGCAATGAAGGTAATGTCATGACGGTTCAAAAATCCTTGTAATCCTGTGTCTAACGGAAATACTCTCCTTATTCCTTCTTTTATTTCGTTTTTTTTTAACTGTTTTGGAATATCGTGATATTTACGTTGATGGCAAAAGACGAACTCGCGAGACCTAGAGCTAATGATTACTCGACGAAACGGACAAAAAACCCCGCCCTTCCAAGTAAAAGTTAAAGCAAAATTGGTCTGGGATTTAATGGAGCCGAAACTAATTGTAGAATTGCACACATAAGAGACTTGTGCCACTCAAACGATTCTCTCGTGCTCTCCCAACTTCCGTAATTAGTTAAAATGGCGTTTTATCTTTGTTTAATGACAAGAACGGGATCGGATTGGATCTAGGTAAAATAACTTGAGAGCTGAGAAGCCGGAAAATCAGATACAAAGCAATGTGCCAAATATCAAGTTTAGATATCAACAAAGTTATATTTGCTGCTTTTTCTTACGACTGCTTTTTTTCTAAAAAATCACAATCTAGGTTTCCATTTTTTTATCATGCCAACCTAAGGAATAGGATTTCTTTTTGTTAGTTTTGTTATCCTTCCCTTTTGTTCAGTATCGTGAAAACCAACATGCTTCGTTTTGAAGCCTCGCAGTAACTGAACCACTCACCTTTCGTATGTACACTTGCATCCCAGTCACTCCATAGTGCCTCAGGAGAAACCACAGTTTTAGTGATCTGAACCTTCGCCCCAGGGGAATTTGCCAGTCCTGAAGAAAACATGTGAAATGAAATCATCAGAGTGGCTGAATGGTGTTTATTATTTATTTGCAAACAACGGAAACTAAGTTTGCTTGTTAGCGTAATACAAGGGCTTCCGATCTCCTTGCTTTTATAATACCCTAAAGCAACCAATCAACGCAAAGCTTGGAGTTAGTATAGCAGGTGTTCCCGGCACCCTCTTTAGCACGATGAAGCTCGTCCCAGTCTTCAAAATAATGACACGGTCACAAAACTTATGGTCGGGAAACGTAAACTCAACGGAAACGACAGGCCCAGGGACCAGCCTTATTGGTACAGCCAAACTGACGTCATAAAATACAATGTATGTAAAATAACTTATGCAAATTTAGCCTACTCCAGGGTTTACGTTTGTATAGATAGCGTTGTTATTATCTATCGTGCTTTTTTGCTATGACCGCGATTAATTATGAGAGAACTAACTATAATTAATTTTTTTTGTTGATTAGGAAGGTTTGAGGGAGATTTTAAAAAGAAAAAAAGTTTAGATCACAATTTGGCTCAGCAAGTTTAAGGTTTATGTAGAAAAAGTTTAAAACTATTTATCTGTTAGAATATGCAGAAGTCAAGGGTTTTCCTTTATTTAATTCGGTAGCTTGTTCCATATTTTATCTCTGAAAGACCTTAATAAGCGGCACCTACTTAGCTCCGTTGACTGAGTATATGTTCCCTTTATAATCACTTTATTCCACACTTTTTAAATTTCTTTTCCTTACACAACACACTATAGAAGTAAGCGACTGATCACTTATTATATCAAGGGGCGGGAGGAGGAAAGACGGAAAATTTTAAACACGCATTTCGATAAATTAAAGGCAGCTTTTTAAAACGTATTTAATAAACGGCGTTAAGAGGTAATCATTTTTATTTAACAGTTGAATGTTACTGTTGGAAAACTCGCACCCCGTGCACCCTGCCACACTCCACAAACGAGCGGTTCCCAATGCGAGGTTTGTTTCGAATCATTGTTATTTTAAATGAAAGTTTGAAAGTAAAACAACATCTGACAGAGTAGCTTAAAGTTTGATATTTCTGGTTTTCTTTTTCTGAATAACTGATCTAACAACCCACCATACGAGGATCATACCTTGAAGTCGGTTACAACTCCTGTGGGGAAAACAAATGATTATGTTGAAAGGAGGACAAATCAATAGCCCATTTCCGAATTACGCTCCACTGCTCATAAACAAAACCTTGAAGTCGACGCTAGGTGCTCACTTTTCATGCATTTGTTGAATTTTTGAGCACCTAGCCTCGACTTCAAGATTTTGCTTGTGATCAGTGGAGCGTAATTCGGAAATTGGCTATTGATAACTATATCACTGATCGCAGAACATAACAGAGGTCAACTGGAATTGCAAAAAAAAAATGATATCTTCATCACTTGCTTGCATAATTTGCACGTAAAAATTGAAGATACAAAGTCACAGCTACCACGCCTTGTTTTACATTGCAATCGATAGTATAATACACCTGAGAAATCTGCGTTTGGTTTGAATATTAGTTCAAAAAAAAACTAAAATATCGGATAGGTTATGGTTTCCTGGCAAGTTGCTCAGACAAAAATCCATATATTTATTTATGAGTTTTGCAAGGTTCAGAAGCTGAATTCTCAATCGCAGTTTTTGTCAAAAGATACATGACCTTGAAGGGGTAAAATGGGATTTAGGATTTGCCTTATTTTCGGATTTAGGTTTGAGTAGATGACCATATAATTGCCACTGAGACAAAGAAAATAAAATACCTTTAAAACCGGACATAGGAACGGAACGTAACAAAAATTAAACTGTGTGATTAGGACTTTTAGCTTAAAAGCCAAACTCGAGCAGGAAGAACGACTTTTTTTTATTAAGCCCCCCCCCCTTTCTTCCTCTCCCCCGATATTCCTTAACAATTCTCTTAATTCTTTTTTATTCACGTGACCTAATGACATCCCCACTAATCTGCAAAGGGTTTTTCGTTTTTATACCACTAATTTTCGCAGGCTGTAAGCCGTGTGAAATGATAAGCTGTTTCGTATTCACACGAAACTTGTTGACAGTTTGAGCGAGCAGTGAAAATTTTCAGGATTGGCAGCATTTTGTTTGGGTTTAAGTGCTCTCATGGAACATATTTATTTTGCCAAAACTAAATAAGAAAGGAAGCCAGTGGTACTTTTTTACGCCGATCCTAGATGTTTTCACTACCAAAAGAGTTGAACTTGCTGTCTTATTTTGGAGATATCTTGGTTTTTCCTAACAAAAGCTAGAAACTTGATAACCAACCCGCTTTGTTTTCTTTTCAGGAAGAAACCGAGCGTTTTGGAATAAATCGAAAATAGAATAATACCCTAAAACCCCACTGATATAAGCCCTGCTCTTTTATTAACTCGTAAGGGGGTTTGGGTGGGCCTCTAAACTGGGGTCAGGCCGAACCCAGTTATACTATTAAATACATATCGCACTTTTAACGCTAAATGTTGATACCCTACCTGTTTCGTCCTTGGAATAGTACGTCCTCTCTTGAATTCCAAACCCCCGGCTAATTGCCTCGTGGTCCTTTACCCTGTTGAGCAATGAATGCCTTCAATTGAGGAACTTTTGAAAAAATTAATTACCATTTTCAAGATAAAAAAAAACAGACTTAATCATTTTCATTTACTCGCAGTTTACCTTGGTTGCGTTTCGATTGATCTTATTTCGAATAGGAAAATGTGACGTAAACTATTTTCGATTCCTTCAATCAACACCTCTCAATCAAGCAGTAATCGAAATGTACAAAATACGCTGAATGTCTTAAAAAGATTCTTAAATCGAGAGTTTTCTTGTTTTTTTTATGAGATGTCCTTATAATCTTGCTCGAACACAACATCTTATGAAACTCGAAACCAGTCAACACAGAAACTGACAAAGGCTCAATCATTCATACATACATCAAACATACATACATACATACACACACATACATACATACGTACATACATACACACATACATACATACATACAGACAGACAGACAGACAGACAGAAACACAATCACAGCAACACATACAGACACCCACATAAAGTAACAAAAACACGTCACAGACAAACAGATACACACACTCACAGCAACACACGCAGACACCCTCATAAAGTAACAAAAACACGACACAGACAGAAAGACACCACTATCACAAGTGACACAAACTCCGACACCCTTTGGAAGAAAACAATAACACAATCGCAGCACAACACGTATATAACCCCATAGAATCTTAGTGCGCTTGCGCGGCGCCGTCTCACCTTACCATAAGCAAGAGCAATCCATATTCGTTAGAAAGAACTTAGCAGCGTTGCAGTTGAAGGAATCTGCAAACTGTTGAAGAAAAGAGAATCGTTAGGGATTAAAGGACAAATGCATGATGTTGCTAATTACTCCTATATGATTCTTACATCCATCATAGCATTTATGCCGTGGATTTACATAACCTTAGAAAGCTAAATGATCGGTCGTGATTATCATTCACAACCCTTTTATCAATGCCATGTTTGGCAGTTACCTCGACTCCATTCAACAGTGGTCGGAACTCGGGGCAGATGAATGTTGGCCCAGCGTATGCAGCATCGATATGAAGCCATACTCCGGTACGGTCACCTTTAGGGGAGAGAAACGGCGGGTTGTTGACAGTTACGGTACGCTTCCTAGTTTGAGTGTCATGCATGTGTAGCAATAACAGCAGCAGTAACAGCAACAGTATCGCTATTTACACTCATGGAATTATACAATCATAAACCAAAGTTATTGATAACTGAAGTTAAATATAACAACAAAGTTTATAAAACCATCAGAAATATTTTTGACTGATTGAATGAGTGGATGGCTGGATGACTGACTTAGGAAAAAGATAAAAGAATGAATGAATGGATCGATCAATCGATCGATCGATGAGCGAATGAACGAACGAACGAACGAATGAATGAGTGTCTCATTGACTGACTGAGTGACTGACTAAATAACTAACAAACAGACAAACAAACAAACAAACAGACAGACAAACAGGCAGGTAGACAGACAGACAGAGTGACAGACAACTAGCCTACTTCCAAGAGCGTTGTTTTGGGCAAATGCATTTATCATGATTATCTCAGCAGAATTTGAGTTTACTTTTCAATAAATTAACCAGCAACCATAGCCATTCATTTATGATTGCTGTTCGAGTTTGAAAACCGCAGAGCTGAAAACGTACCTTTCAGAAATGTGTATTACTATCTTTTAGATTTGTTTGTCTAGCTTACGGCAGGCTTGAATAAACATCGAACCATTTGAAATACTTCTAATTCTAATCAAGTGCCTAACATACATATAACATGCACAAGACGTGCTGCAACAGTCACTACTCACAGATGGGTCCTATCCCCGTCAAGTCATCAAACGCACACGACGGCGTTGTTCCCAGAGTGGCGCATAGCTAGAAAACAAGGTCGGTTTTGAAACAATTTTATATATGAGTAGATCTTTTAAGGAGAGGTGTGGTCAAAGGCAAAACGAGAATGAAAATAAAAACTTCCCAGCTTTGGTTGCTATTGTGCAAGCTTTTTTCGGCCTTCTAAGGTTTGTTTGTATCTGCCCTCAATCAAACAAAGCCGAACTTTCTAGTGAATGGAGCGGCAAAACCACAAAATATTTAGGTGTCTGAAAACTTGCGAATCGTTATTGGGCACGTTAATTGTCTTCAGATTTTGCAGTCTGTTAATAAATCACTTGTGTTTCGGTTACTTGATTGATTGATGAACCATTTGATTTGTTGGTTTGTTGGTCGGCTACCGATTGGCTGATTGGTTTATTGGTAGAATGAGTGGATGATTGATTTTTAATTGATTGATTACTGATTGATTAACTGATTGATTGACTTGTTAGTAGCTGGATTTGTTGTTTGGTCGACTAACTGATTGATTGACTGTTTTATTATTTTATTTGTTGCCGTGATTGATTGATTATTGATGATTGATTGACCGCTTGGTTGTTTATTGATTTGGTTTAAACAATGAAACAAATTATGCACATTATTGTAATTATATAAAGTTCCCAGACTTTGTAGTGTCACTTTAAGAGTTAACCTGTCAACGGAGAAGCTTGAAGACTTCACAGAACTAAGCGCGTTGGATATTTAGAAGTAAAGTGAATCCGTTCTGTTACAAATATAAGTTGGACAACATGGTTGTGCTTACAAAGAATGGGTAAAGTCCAGCAGCCTTGTCTTCCTAGAAAGACAAAACGAAGATCAAATTACACTTATTGAAAACATGGACTTTGTTTTGTTCAATATGGTGCATGAATGGGACATCCCTATTCGCAGTTACTGCTTAAAAGTGTTTAAAGTCTTATATAGCCCACAAACAAGCAAAGGCAGGGCAATTACAGAGACCTCCTCAACCTCCCTCACCCTCCCCCACTGTGTACTAAATTGTTCAATACTCTTAAACGCTCATAGCTATATAATGCTAATAGTTTTCGAGCTACGGTCCGCGGGCATTTTGTACTCCCCTCCCTCCTTCCTGCCCCCCGTGACTAAGAAGAGTCCAAAAGCCCTTGTAAGATAGGGTTAAATTTTAGCAATTCTTAACACGTTTTTGAGTAATTTTTGACTGTTTTTTACGTCAGCAAAATAGCCAAGATGGCCGCCATGAAATCCAAGATGGCGGGTTTGTGACGTCAGAAAAACTCCCAGCCAGATAGGGGCAGGTCCCGGGGAGGGCGTTACTCATTGCAATTGACTGTACGGGTATGTGCTGCTTTTAGAGAATATGTTTTGCGGATCAATTTGGTCTAGAAAAAGGTTTACATTTTGCTTGAGGAGTCTGGGAAAAGGTAAGGTCTTCGCACAGAATTTGTGGGCCATAAAAAATGTTCGTAACTTGATCCGAGACTTTTGTCGTGGATCGTCACTTCGCAGATTTCGGAATAAATGACAAGTAAAGTATACGGGCTTATTGCAACCGCGGTGTTTTATTGGTCTGTTTATAGTTATACGTATTTGTCTGGTCGATTTCTGCAGTTTTGTTTGGGATAGAAAACTGATTTTTCAACTCCGAGTCTGAAATAGAGTCAGGATTAGAAAGCTTTGGCGGCACACCCCACCCAAAATATTGGTAAGCACCCCTCCCCTTCCCATCCCCAAAGGTTCAGGTACACAACTTTCACAATTTACCAAGGAAGTCTAACTCTGTTTGGTATTTGCTTAGTAAACAGTTTGATGACGAGTTTATATTCCAACTTAATCTTTATTCATTTAAGAACTGTGGTTGTGTGTATTATCTTTAGACACATGCAAAGCATTAATTACAAACCGACATTCTTGATTTCAAAACTACAGTTTAACTAAAGGCCGAGTTGTGACACAAAAACGCGTTTTTGTCCTGAGTGGTAAGGCGTGAACAGGCCTAACCATACATACACCTTCTATTTACAACAACGGCACATTACCTCGATGGCTTTCTGAACTGTGTTTGCCCGCAGGGAGCCTTGGTTATTGGATTGGAGAAGCTTAAACTTGACGCCAGCGATAATGGAGTCCTTTTCAAACGAAGAGTGAACCTAGGAAAATATTTTATCGTTTTTTTACATTTTTCGACAAGGTTAAAACTGCGTATAAAATGCAATAAATCTTAATAAAAACTTTAAGTTTATAAAACTTAATTATAAGGCTTTATGCACAGTGGTCGAGTGGTTAGCGTGTCTGACTCGTAACCTCGAACTCCGGCCTGACAACTGTGTTGTATCCGCCTTGAGCAAGGCACTTTACTCGTCTTGCTCTAATTGATTCAGCTGTATAAATGAGAGCTGGCGCTAACCTGCAGTGGATAAGCGTCCTTTCAGGGGGAGTCACAGACTCTCATCCGCTTAACACTACGGAAACCAGACGATAAGTACCGGTCTTGTGAGCCACTTGGCTCGGGAAAGGATTTTATTTTGGCTTTATGCGCTGCAAATTTCGTTTCTTATGTAACTCCCATAAGGTTAACAGACAAATAAAACAATTGAACGTATTTATTGAGGACAGGTCGGTGTTCGGCGATACGTTTTAAAAACAGGACTAAACAGTGATTTAGATTAAACAGTTCAGGTCAATATACCCGACGTTAACCAGACGTCGAGCAAGTTAATGGCGTCAATTCACCTCCCATAATTGAAGAATATTTTGTAGAGTATGAGTGTAAGTATGCACCTCTGCAATAGAACAAGGCTTCATTACTCACACTGTGACATCATTTGTACATCTCTCAGGGAACCCTATGACGTCAGACGTGAGGTTCTTACTCCGAGGTAAACACAATTTTGCGGCAAGCGTGTGTGGGGGATAAAGCTTTCTTGTAAGATAGGATGTTAAAAGTTTTGAAAGGTGTTAAAGACTACTCATATTGGCGAAAAAATCATTGCAAGACAACTCCCAACACTTTGAAGCAGGCCGACATCTGTCTTTTCTTTATAATCACTCTTTATCCTGACAAACCGTTGCCTCCGTTTAGTCCTGGTTTTTACGACTTATCAACGAAGCACTCTTTGTCGTCAAACACCGTCCTGTACTCAGTCCAACAAGCAAGTTTAAGCTTTCTTCATGTTTTTGTAGAGGTAATCATACGACTTCGAGTACAATTTGGAAATAGTTTGCACGAGTGTGTTTTTCAAAAAGTATCAAAGTTTTAACGAGCCTGCAGAAATTGAAGGAAACTTTTACGGTTGTTGAAAGTGTTCAACAGTTTCTGGTTTTCGGTTCTCACCGTTGTCGGACTGAGTGATGCAGTCATGGAATTTTTATTCAGAGTAAATGTGCATGAACTGGCCATCGGAATCTCGTGGAGTGGCATTCGCACTGACAGCGATTGGAGAAACGGAGATGGATTTGAAGGACGGTGGGGCGCTTGTAATTGTTGACCATGGATTTCCCTGGATAGGAGTATTTTCATCTGAGGATCGTTTTTTCTTGATGAAGCTCATAATCGTCTTCGCTCCTGTTCTTTACCTCGGCTCAGCCGAATTTCTCAATTAATCTATTCAGCTCGGCCGGTTTGTGTTCCTCCATTTTCAAATTAACACCACGGCTAACTTTTGGAGGTGTTGACATTTTTTGTACCATTTCGAAGTTGTTTTATAATTTCGTCAGTCACCAGCATAAATCTTTGTCAGCTTTGTTGATTTAAGTTGGCCATTTTTCTTTGGCGAAAAACTGAAAAATTTCGTCATCATTTGCTTGTAAAATCTTTCAGCCAATCATATTCCAGAATTTGGATTTGTAATTTGCACTGGTGTTACTCTTTAACTGCACAGCTATCAGCCAATCAGAATCGAGTAGTTTTTCATGTATGTTATTAGACCCTTTCCCTATGGGAATTACACAAAACAACGAACTCTGCACAGCATTTGAGCCCTGCCTTCAGCTTTGCATAATAAACCTGACGATGACCCAGTGGATGAAAACGTTTGTTTTATAAACTTAAAACTGATATAAAAAATTATTACCACTGCATAAATATATTTCTTCATGTAAATTTTTATCTAACTTTCTTTAAAACTACATAACTGTGGGTGTTGAACGTCTTAAAGGAATATAAAACAAACAACTCGTATGAATCTTAAGATTCAATGCGAGAACCACACAGGAAATCTAATTAACAAAAGAAAGACAAAGGAACACTGATGTGAGCTCGTCCCATCTCGTCACACACTTGATATTTCTTTGTCCTTTTCTTTGTTGCTTAATTTCTTGTGCTTGTTCTTGTTCTTATTTCATATATGCGAGCAAGCCTTCAGTCTTGTTTATGTACCTGATCAGAAGCATAGGCCACAAGTTTAGACATCAAAACAGCATCTTCAACATTTGAGTTGTTCTGTTTTAGAGTCTCCAAAGCTTTATTTCTTGCAGCTAGCATTGTCACTAACAACGCTTCGCTGGCTGTTCCCTGGAACACAAAACAACGGTGTCAAATAAAAACAAGCTATTTAGTTAATCAGGAGAATGCAAAGATAACTTTGACTTATTTTTACGGCTTTTCTCAGTTTGCAATACAAAAAGGGAAGACATATTTTCTGTCAAACCCAAGTCACATAAATGAATTCCTAAATAGTTTGTTTGACGGTAACCAAAAGAAAATGAAGGACAAGTTAATGTAGTTTTGCCATTTTATAACTAAAGGCGGACTTCATTTTGTTTCATTTGCATAGTGTAGCATAACTCCAACTGGAAGATTCAAACAAGAAGTGTCTAAAAATCCAAAAAACACAACACCGTTTGTACCGTTACCTAAGGTATGAATACCTTTTGGAGTAAAGTGTCGTTGAAATGGTTGAAACTGAGTTACAGAAACGTGTAGTATTGAATTTGCGAATCTGTGAATATCTGGGTGGTTGTGGTGTATTCTATGTGTGCTACAAAGCTACATATGTACGTATCTATTACCTGAATAGATCCACCTCCTTTCGATTTACGAGTCGTTTTCTCGCTCGAGGAAAGAAAGCTTTTCGGCAGTTGCAGCATTTTACCTGTACCGTAAGCAAACTATCTGCATCATATCATAGTGAAACATTAATACACTCCTAAAGCTTATTGGTAAAATTAGAAGCTTCTCCCTATAGCATCTAGTGACATCGGCAAAACTTTTGTCTAAGGAGTATAGACTCCTGCTACTAACTGACACGACTACAAGGTACCTAGCAGGGCTATCAACGAAAAGTTTAATCACGACTAACACTTCGGACTCTAACGAATGACGCAAACTAAACCTTGGGAATGAAAGGTGGGCACCAGATTATCTACCAAGTTTTAAAACTACTGAATCTGAAAAACGCAACCATGCAATGAGCATTCTGTGTTACGTGAAGTGTGAAGTGTGAAGTGTGAAGTGTGAAGTGTGAGTTTTGTTGTTTGTGACGCACTTTAGAGAATACCAGGAATAAGGTTTTTAAATGTGGGTCTTGATTTTGATTATTTCGGTAATGTGCAGCTCATCCAAAAGCGATTTAGTATCTTCTTAAATTCGGCGTCTGACAAGATAAACATTTGCAAATAGAACAAAACGTTTCGGCCAATATCATCATGTCTTCTTTAAATGCAGACAAAATGAAAGCAATAGTCCCTTGTATATATTGCAAAACTAATTTTATAACGAACAGTTCATCAACTTGCTACAAACAGAGCCCTCAAACACCAGGTTTCACCAGAAAAGGACAGTCAGACTAATTACAGCTTTACTTGTCACTAGGCCTCTGTCGAGTGAACATCTTTTTTGAACTTCTTTGCTTCATGTGTTAAAGCCAGAATAACTTGTTACACTCCTCCGAAAAAATGGATTTTATGCCCTAAGCAGGACTTGAACCCACGTTTCCTCGGTCGCTAGTCAGGCGTGCTATCCACTGACCATCAGGTCTCGCAATGCTGTTAACACGGCGAATTAACAAGGTGAATTGCAAGTTTCCCGCGGGCCCAAACCTTTCTCCATTCGAGTGTATCGTTTGGTCCACAACCAGACGCCAAAAGGTTGCTGCAACAGTTTCCGCTTCAATGATATCTTACTTGTCGCTTACAGCGCGAAATTCAAAATCCGCGAATATCTAAACGCAAAATATTGAAGTAGAAGCTGTCAGTATGACCTGAAGGTTACAAAACACCGCCGGCAATCACCCTTGTGTTACTTGTTTATTCCTTACAAAGTTCAACATTTTAGAAGAAGAAGATCCTGGTGGCAAAATTGGAGCTTTGAGGCGTAAAAGAAAAGGGGCTTAGCTTTTTATACCGGAACTTCTTGTTTAAATTCCAAAAAGCTTAATACAAAACCGTCGATGAAGCTATGGACATGTTTCGATGCATGATCATCCTCAGAATGGTTAAAGGTTTGGCTTCCTAAGAAAGAATAAACTGCCCCAAGCTGGCACTGAGATCGCAAGCAGGAGCTCCTAGCAATTGAGCTAGCAGGAGAACGATACCATTCCACGACATGCTAAGTTATCCATACTGGCTCAAATTTCCCTCGGAGATGTTAGTTGTTCAACGGTTATAAATTGTAAGCTTGGGGTATAGACAACTACAGCAATTATACCATTACCTTTAATATAAATAACTGATAATGTTTTTGGCTAATATGCTGAACCGTCGTCGTACTATTTAACTATCAACACCAAAAATTGTCTCACCTAACCAGTCCATGACCACGATCTTAAGTTCTGTCATAGCTGGGTTCACGGACTGTTAGCAATGAAGTAGGAAACGTACAATTAGGAAATATAAAACTGGAAAGAAGAAGTAAACGAAAGAAGCAAAGTGGGTTACAAAAAGACGAATGCTTTTAAGGACAAAAACAGTGGTATTGCCGATGACAATGGTTATATTCATGGCTAAGGTTTTATGCTGCTTGTTCTTGGCGTTGTAGTTAAAGATGGTAAGGATGTTTGCGTTGGCAATGGCATTGGTAATGGAATCTATTTTAGGATGGTTGAACAACAGCAACGGTAGTTGCAGGTAAGTTGAAGTGGCAATGGCAATAACAATGGCGCACAAAGGATTAGTAAACATGTTGCAGTGGCAATAGCAATGGTGATTACGATGTACCGATCGGCATTCGTGTTGTCATTAGCAATAATCAAGTTTTTTTAGTGACTGTAATGTAATGGCGAGGCTTTGGTAACATTACAATGGCGGCGATAGTGGTAGTGACAGAAACAATGTCAATGGAAATCGTGAAGGTAAAGACGAAGATAAAGAAAAAAGAAAAAAGGAAAGAGCATTAAGTATTTACGACTGTTCATACCAGCAAACCAATAAAAGGAATGCAAGAATACAAACAGCACAAAAAATGAAAAGTGAAACAAGCTCAACAGCCTCAACCATGGTAATTACTCAAAACAAGACCAAAACATTGCCATCAACGTTAGCGCTAATAAACAGTAACAGCAAATTACAGTTACAAAGACACACTGAAAGACACTTATACATGAATTGAAGAACAAATTAAAGCGTTGGTTGTTAAAAAAAAATAGGAATACGAACTTACCCAGGTGAACCCTACTCCCCCAATGGCTGCACTTAGCATCTCTCCTAGCAACGCTGGCGGTGACGTAATGCTTGGAAACAATGCGTGTAAATGACGGCTGTTCCACTGGACTGACTTAAAAAAAAGAACCGCTGTTGTAGTCTTTGACACAAACGTTTATTTAAGGATTTCTGAAAATATCTTTGTTCAAATGCACAAAGGAAAATGCCTTACCCCAGGCAATATCAACTTGTTTATGTCTGTGTAAATATCCCTCCAGGGTTCGCCTTCCCCTGGCGCTGAGCTCGGCAGTTGTTTTAACAGAAAACCTGGCTTCACACCCGGGACAACTGGCATCTCATGGATGGTTTCCATATACTTAGCAATACACTCCACCATCTCGTTACCCATCTTTCGAAATTCATTAGCATCCATTTTTTTGAAATGATCTAGAGATTAATGAGAGATGTACAACCTTACAATTACTAACATTTAATGCACAACACTTGTTTTAAACAGATAATTAGCTTGATTAAACTACTGCAATTCTAATTAAAATAGTGTCTGCTCCTTGTATCTTATAAGTACTCCTTTATATAACACTTTTTGTAAAGAAAGCATTCTTAAAAGAGATTGTTGTTA
This sequence comes from Parazoanthus darwini, assembly GCA_025403605.1. NCBI lineage: Eukaryota > Metazoa > Cnidaria > Anthozoa > Zoantharia > Parazoanthidae > Parazoanthus > Parazoanthus darwini. Next base: position 13,747 of record JAOBYF010782978.1, read on the forward strand.
CCATTCTTGTCATCATTATCATTAAAGGTCTTAACAACAGTACAAAGTGGTTTGCTTGCATCTGTTCAATTGATTTGCTTTTCTCTTTCTGATTTCGTGTACATTAAATTAATTACTTTTACGTTTTTTCAACGGAAAATTGTTTTGGACAGATTTTACGCTACTATATACCCAATGGTGGGTGCTTTTCTAACATAAAACTAATCCTACGTTCTCCAACTTCTCTGTTAAATATTTTTAAAAAGTTATATTTACCAGATTTACCTTATCACGGCAAATGCGTTATTCAGATTTGAAGCTGCAGCTTCTATTTTCCGTTGACGTCATCAATCGCTGTTCTTCCTAAACAGTTTGTAGCGTTTGTCTGTGGTAATCTTACTTGCAGTGTTTAAC
>JAOBYF010783089.1:0-14139 GCA_025403605.1 Parazoanthus darwini
CCCCCTCCCCGGCATTAATAATGACTGCTCCCTAAAAGCGGTTAGTGTTCATGCTGTTGAACCCACACGATTTATAAACATAGCTAGCAGATTGGTAGAAAAGAAGTAAGAAAAACCGAGACCGATAAAAACAGTTAAGTTTCATAAACACCACAGAATATTGTAAACAGGGGTTGTCGCTACAAGCCAATTCTGTTTTTCGATTTCTATACACCCCTAATGCACAACGTGGGTCTCTGTGACCTTGTACTACAACAAGTTCCCGTGTTTGATACTACTGACCACTGTATGTTGCTATCAAGGCTTAACTTGTGACAAAATCCTTCAATGATTTTGATTGTTTTAGTAGTGCCGGGACCCACTCAGTTTACCAAGGTCAATAACGATATGTATATCTTTTTCAGTTTTTGTCATCGTGTATCCCAAGGTGCTCCCCAAAAGTAAACTGTTCTTTACTTAATATGGGTTTTGATCAACAAAGGTTGATATGGTATGTTTTTCACCGTAAGGTTTGGTATAAAGACGACGTTTCGAGCGTTAGCCTTTCGTCAGAGCAAACCTCCTTTAATTACGCTTTTTTCTAAACATCCCCTCTTGAAGACGTAGTGAGGGCACATGTACTGAACATCCACCGAACCATTAGCAGTTATATACAACTTTCAAAACCTCTCGCCTATAGGACACCATATGGAGTCAGCTTGACTTAGACTAAAAACCTGTATTTTTGGATGCTAATTCCACGCAGCAAACTGAAAATGGAAGATGGAAACACTGATATTGCAGACTTTTCCCTCGAGTTACCGCCCTTAGCCTTGCCTGAATTATGTATCTGGCTGTGATAAACTTTTGCTGTTAGAAGGATGTGTACTTCCTCGATTCACTTTCCTTGATGTCTTATGTTACCGCCCCCTGTAAATCATCTTTCTACTACCTGCGAAATATTTACAAGATCCGAAGATTCCTCAGTCTTGACACTACTAAGTCATGCTAAGTCTATTGTCCATGTTCTTGTAACCTCAAGAATTGAGTACCGTAACTCTGTATTATATTATGGCCTACCAATATGTACCCTGTAAAAGTTCAGACCATATTACTCCAGCCACTTCTTGATAGCTAGTATTACCTAAAGGCCAGTTCACACTAGCAACTTTTGGTGCAACTTTTTTCGCAATTACCATTGCAATAAGGTTGTTGTCTCCAAAATTGTATGTAAAGTACCTTTAATTTTCGTGAATTTGAGTTCCAGGAAACTTTCAATGTTTTGAGCAATCTCGAATTTTAAAATAAAGTGTCGGCGAGAGAAACTGCAATGGAATGTGCGACAAAAGCTGTACAAAGAGTTGCTAGTGTAAACAGGCCTTAAGTTTTTAGTTGTCAATCCTTATTCTCCCGCTGTAATTTTGACTTCCATACACGGCATTGAATTGACAGCGCCTCATTACCATATTTTTGCATTCAACTACACAAACTCCTATTTTGTCACAAAAAATTGCTTGTACGTCAAGAAGCACAATTAAAAAAATCTTTTAAAAATTTTGGCGCCTCCTTAACATTTCAAAAGATAAGGTAGGGCCGAAGTCTTTTGACAGAATGTTTTTGCTTTGCACTCTCTGATGCCCAAGCAAATTTGATGCATTAAATAGATGGAGGGCTAACCGACTAGATTTTGTAAAATGCAGTTAAACGCTCAAAGTAGGGTGTATTTTAGGCCCTGTCAAGTGGCGAGAGAGCAGGGGTTGCTAAGCTGAAACTGGCATGAATCCATCATGATACACGAGAAAGCCTTTCGTGGAATTAAATGGAACAGCAAAATGGAGGTGGGCGCTACCTTCAACAAGAGCTTATACATTAATACAGCTGGTAATGTATACTTTGAAAAAAGTATGACTGTCTTAAAGGATTAAAGTTCTTATTCCGCACGGTCACATGTTTTTCCTCCTGACAACAGTCAGTTGAACCTATAGTTAATTTTTCAAACCAAGTTTTTTCCCCTTTGAAAATGTTATGGGCATGCATCGTTCTTCCATACCCGTTAACTCCATAGTCTTCACACCTGGACAAAGAGTACAGGCCATCCTCTATCAAAAATAAAAACCGTATCGGTACGATTAAAGAACATTCTCTCAGTAGCGGTGACGCAATCATCAGCTCAAATCGAAGCCTTGCGAGTCATTTCAAAGTGTTAGCACTCAAAGTATTATCTGTATGTGTAAAACTGAAAATTAATGCTAAAGCAATCAAGATGAGTTGAGGTGCCACTGAAGTAATTAGAAACTGAAACTTTGTTCTAACTTCGTCTCAACTACAAGCATCCGGACAATTTTTTGTGCAATTTTTACATTCCATGCAAAAGTTTCTATTTAAGAAAACTAATAAGAAACACGCGTTGAAAAATCAGGGCTGTAACTATTACTGTTTTTTGGTTGTACAGAGATTCCAAAGTCACTTGAAATGACACAATTACGTTGAACTCTCACCAAGTAATTTAATTTCAGTTTTTTTTCTGTCTCTCGTATTCAATGTTTTGAAAAAACAGTTGTAGGTAAATAAAAGGAAAAATAAAGGTTGCGAAACCCTCCAATTGTTTACAGCGGATTCCTACGCTACATTCAACATACAGGCCGTTTAAAACGTAAAACGTCCATTTGTTAAAGAAGAAGGGAAGAAGAACTTTTGTACCTTCTTTGAATGTTAAAATTTCTAAAAGGTTATTAAAGAAGAAACAGATTAAGGTAATTGATACTTGAAATAGCAAAAAAGCTAACAATGAGGTTCATGCACCAGACTCAATTTGTTTTAGGAAAACAATTTAAAGCTAGAAACAGGATTCTTAGACCCACTTATACCATCCAGCAAAACCTCCCGGCAATCCGTCATGACAAATGACAAAACCAATCGTAAAGTTAGGTGACACAGAAAAATGGAAGACAGGTGGGAGCCATTTTAATTAGAGCTCATGTCAGTAAGCACATTAGCACTATCATCTCTTGTTGGGTGTACAGCCAAGTTTTAATAAGAAGTTCGATCTAGCTCCGTGCATGACTGAAAAGGTTCGTTGCGACTTCCTTCTGTTCCCAAAAGTTTGAGCTACATATTCCCTAAAATACATATGATATCTTTGTAACTTTAAAAAGGATCCGTATTCTAAACTTAGTGAATAGAAAAAAAAACACTGACGGGCCGGGGTGTCGGAGAGAATAAAGGGCGCACCTTTGGCTGAAACCACACCGACGTTAAATAGAGGTACTCGACCTTTCTGTACCTTTAGCCGCACCGAAAGACAGGGGCCAGCCAGAACGAGTAATTTTAAATCAATTGTTGTTTTCTCAATTTTTATAAACCACTTTGGGGTTCAGTTATAAATGATTTTGTGATTCAGGGCCGAAAATGACAATTTATCTCAGCTTTGAAGAATTACAAAAGTTCATATGATATTCTTGGGTTTTCCGACACGACATCTTTTGGTTAACAACCTAAGAATGTGTTTCAAAATTACCATAAACTCAGCAGCAGCACGTTACCTTAGCTTTTCCACCATAAAAAACGAAAAAAAGTAAAAAGTATTTTAAAGAACTCACAATGTGGGAGCTATCCTTTATGGGAGGTTCAAAGGCGTTTTTCTTTGCGTGCGTCGGCAGTGAGGGTCAAGTAAATAATATCATCTAAATTGCCTCCATATATGTACCCAAAACAGGCCAGGCTCAAGGTTAATTATCCATTCGCATTAAAAAGCCGATTATTTATCCATTTTCTATATATTCATCTGGTTCTAGTTCTTCCACAGACCAACGGAGAAAAACATTCTTCGTGTCAAATTCGCTGAAGGTGAATAAAAGTTTCAAGGCAGGTATTATATGACTTGTAGAAGAAAGATGAATATGGCACTACGTCAAAATACATGGACCGAACATCAAAAGCTTAGTGTGAAATGGCCAAGTCAGCTTTACGGTATTGCAGATATGTAGTATCAGCTTGATATTACTGAGATGTTTGAAAGGGTATGCGATCTCAAAAAGTAAACTGCAAGTAGCCAACTTTAACTAAAATTGTTTTTTGCCTAAAGTTGTTCTGATGTCTAGCTGATAGGAGCCTCAACTACGTGCTTTCTACTGTCCGAAACAAAGATGTGACAACATCTGAGCACTAGCCATTCTAGTTAATTCGTCGGTTACGGTACGGGGCGTGGTTCAATGCAATGTGTATACAGGCTGTGCGATCTGATCAACCTCAGCATGCATGCACAGATCCCTCGTGTCACGTGTTCCTGTTATACATAATATGATATGTATTTGATCCAAAGAGAATTGAAAAATTTGCTTCAATTTTCGGTTTTGACGATAAAAGAAAATTCGATCACTGATAGCAAAAAATAGCTTACGGTAAAAATCGGCTTAAGGATCAATAGTTTTGGTCGATCTTTACAATCCTTGCAAGTCTTCTAATGTGGGCACACATGGAATTCTGTCTCTCAACTTCTTCTCCACACCGTCTTTCCCACTGAATAATTATGTCTTGTTGTCCTGGCAACTCCTTACTCCTTTTCATATCTGAAGAGGGCAAGGAATTGCCAAAGCGTCACAAGGACAAGAAGAAATAATCAACCAGTGGAAAAGAAAGTGTGGATGAGAAGTTGAGATACAAAAGAAATCAGTACTTGGGGTATTCGGTGCATAAATATGATATTTTATCGCTTAATTTTTCCTTATCTCTTCTGACAGGGGACGCGTCACTTTCCTAAGGTGTTGTTTTTGGTGGCTCAAAATAGTTTTCCATTTTGCATTGTCACTGGAATTTATGAAAGGCTTACTTGTTTAACTGCTACTTGTTGCTAGATGATGTTACAGTAACATTTCAGCTTATCAACCCTTGTACTCCCATAGACATTTTCGTTGCCATGGCAACTTGACAGGACCTCAAATACACCTTATTTCTAGCATTCAACTGCATTTTACACAAACGTTAGTCGGTGAACTTCTTTTTTTATTGCGTCGAAACCGTTTGCTCACCAAGGAGCACATTTAGAGGAATTTTTGAAAAATTATGTCAAGCAGTTTTTGCGCCACCTTAATATTTTGAAATGTGAAGGTGGCGCAAAACCCTCTTTAAAATAACTGCTAGATAAGCGAACAGTTTTGATGCAAAATGCAGTGAAATGCCAAAAATAGGGTGTACGTAAGGCCCTGTCAAGTTGCTATGAAACAAATTTTCTGATGAGAGTGCAAGGGTTGACAAGCTGAAAAGTTTTTGCAACACTAGATAACAAAAATTGGCACGAATCCATCTTAATGTACAAGAAAGCCTTTGGTAAAGTTCGGTAGCACAGCAAAAAGAAAAACAGTTGGGAGCCATCTTAATAAAACCCGCGCTAGAATAGTTGACCGGAAGATTTAATCCAACCAACCATTATAATATGACCTTTTCGAATGCGAATTTTATAGCCGCTATAGATACATTGCATGTTTGTATTTTGCGAGAGCATATGATATAAATCAGAGATCAAACATGAAAATTACAGCTTCAACCAGTTCCTGGTTAACACTTTCTAAATCTTTATTTAAAAACTGTAATCGTTTTAACGGTAAAGCTTTGTCGCAAATATATAAAGATTCTTAAGATGATTAAGTTTCCAAATTTTGCCCACAATATGACATGCTAGTCTCAGAGTATTAGTTATACAAAGTATTTGAACATGTCATGTTTATTGGCTTAATAAAATTTCTAGTCTTAACCCTATCTGCAATCTAAATCAGCAAGCAAGCCAGTACCGCTCATATCACATGTGTACACACTCGCCAATGTGTTCCAGCCCGAAGGCATGGCAGTGTGTTTGAATGTGCGGCAATTTTTACCATTCTGGCAAAATTCAGTAACCATCTGTACCTCTTTAGCAAATACATTGATAATATCTTAAATCTACTCAGTTTCATAAAAACACTGTCTTAATATGTAGACAAATGCAGCTTCCGAACTTCTACACCGCTCATGCAATGCGTTGTATAATAGCACGCGAGATGCCTGAATCGGTATTGAACTACAGGAGAGCGCATAAACCATGTTTTGGCTTTTCCGACTTTCTGGATTGATTACTATAAATATCTCTTAAATGATCTACGAGAAAAGCTAGTCACGTAAACCTCTTAAATCTTTTAATTTCATAATGATGTTAGGGCAGTCTGCAGCAGCTAATGGAGTAATGAGGATCCCACATTAACCGGCAGAACCTACATTATATCAGTTAAAGCCTCTTCCAATACGCCAAAGTTCTTAGTTTCTTTTAAAAGCTTCTTCTGGGATAATCTTGTTTCGTGGCTTTTGTAATAAAGGATGTTGGACGGAGGGGTTTGGGCTTTTCAGAGACTATCAATGCCGGAGGCTTATCATATAAGAAAACACGTGCATAAAGCACGTGCGGAATTTGTATCAAGTAAAATTTAACACCGCGTGAGAATTCAGTATATTTTTGCCGATAGGGACTGCTTTTAATTCCCTTTCTTATCGTTAACTCTCATTTCTCTCTGTTAAACTTTGTTCATCAAGAGGCGAGTAATTTCAAGTAAATTGAAAATCGTTTATACCAAAGCCGATATAAAGCTCTTTCTTTTTCCTTAAAATTAAAGGTGGCAGCCAAGGGACGGATCCATACACAAACTCTTCTCCGAACTTATATCATGTGCCACGAATGTGGGGTCCTCTCTCGTTTATAATTTTGTACTGCAGTAAAACTGCAGCTGTTCAGTTTGGATTGTTAAAGTATATGCAAGTTAGATTTGTGCGCCTTCCTTACGATTACTTTCAGTTAAACAATTATTAAAATAACGAAAGACGTATAAGTTTTGAATCTCAGCTATAAACAGTGACACGTCAGATGCGAGTCTGCAATAAAAGAAAAGTTTCTGAAAGCCTTGTTTTCGCATTTCCTTACAAAATGTTTTCCAGAAAAACCAAAAGCGCTACAAACGTTTTTGCATATAATCAAGTAACTAGAAACACGGTGTTACAATTACAGGTCAACTTTTTTGTTTGCCTCATCGTTTTAGTACCTGCATGTCTATACGGTTATTTTCATCGCAATAGAACTGAGAAGCCATTTAATAAGTTCGAGTAAATCACTAAATGGTAAAAATAGAAAATATTAGAATTAGTATTGATATTACAGTGTTGTTTACTTTGCTTTCAACAGTTTCAACAGTGTTAATATAACCTTTCAAGGAATAAAGTATTCAGTTTCAGTTTCTTAAAAGCAGCATTTTAATCACTGACAGATGTCTCGTGCACCAGCTGACTGCTATTCCACTGACCCGAGATCTTATGCTCCAGTCTGTGGTAGAAATACCTCAAAAATGCCTTTTTATTTTAAACTGGGTTAATCTAAAGTAATTGCTAGTTGTTGCAAGTTAATGCGTGGGTCGACTTGTGTGTTCAAACAGAAAACAGGGAGTGAGTGGCAACCACTGGGCAACATTACCGTATAAAAGAGACGAGCTTTCGCTGATGTTAACTGATGCACTTTACTACACTAAATAGTAAAGCATCACTTGCACAGCCAAACAGCCTTGTAGTATACAACAATATAATTTAATAAATGTCAGCATTTTCCCCGTTATGTAAGCGAAAATACCAAGAAGGTGTTGTTAGATCATAAAGAAATGGTAGTTAACTTGTATTATCCACATATCATTCCTCGTTATTAGAAATGGGTAATTGCTTTTTTTTGTACAATTTACAAATGTTATGGTATGTTTACGTTGCACGGCTGTACTGATATACACGTTTAATGTAAATACTCCAGAGTGAAAGAGTGTTTACTAATCGGGTTTGTGATATCGGATGTATAAACACTACAGGTCAAGTGATACAAGTGAAAAGATCACGAACTTAAGAAATAATTTTTGATTCAGTTTATTTGTGGAGAAAATCCTCTTTCCTTTCCTTTTCGCTCTAACTAACAATTTTGTTTGTCAGGGAATCATTTGCTGTTAGTCTTGGCTGTTGAAAAAGTAGGTTTTCATGGACAATAAAAAACCGCCTTGACCGATTCCTCTGTTGAGGAAAGAACACATACGGAGTTCCAGATGTACCCAGCTCCAATTTCAGCAGTTTCAAAAGAATTACATCTGGCTCGTTAATCAGCTTCGCATATTCAGTACAAACAATATGATGATTAATTAATGGAGCAGGTGAACCGCACTGCAAAACGAAGCTTTGCACGAAACAGCAAAAACGAAATTTCTTGCGAAAATGGGAGAGATAATCCTTTAGATAATTGTGATTCAAGTATCAGCTGATGTATACGCCTCTTGCTAGTCTGATTTTCAAATTTGCGCTTCTTAAATATTATTTATTAATTCAATTAGAGTCCCTACAAGTGATTATGAAAAAAATATTTTTCCCTTGAGTTGATACGGTGCTTATTGAAGCTACCATCTCCAAAACCGAACAAATATGCAAAATAAGCAGAAATTTCCTTCCCTCTTTCGTTTTAGTTAAATTTTGGAAACTTCTAAACTTGCTAGACTGTTTTATAATAACTAAACTGATTTTGCAATCTTACTGTTTGGCTCACTGGACCTGTCCTTTCATCATTCTCCTGTTTACACAATATCCGGTTGAAGCAGGAACTGAATTTGTGCAATTAAAGAACGTTTTAGAATTTCTGCCTTTACCCTTGTGTGTGCAATCAGCTGTTTTACCATTTTATGATCGTATGTCTTTCAACAGTTAATTAAATTCTAGTCTATTCGACGCGTTTATGGAAACAATATATGGGGTCGGTCTTTGGTGAGAAAGGATAGTGAATATTATGAAATAATCTTTCGGTTTCCACTTTCCATTTCATGGACACATTTGCGTTATAATGAGATGAGATATCGGTGAAACAACAGCATGTTCAAATTCCTACTCTGTTAGGGTCAAAGAGATCCAATCCCATTTTTACACAGTGTCAGATCATTGAAGGCTGATAATTCAGAATTAAAACTTCTTCCCTGCCGGTGCAATAAAATAACAGCATTTATATTGCTTCAGTGCAGCATTTCAAGGGTTGTGGAACCTTTGCCAGAAAAGTTACAATGGAAACAGGGTGTGATGATTCAATTATGTTCCTGACTCATAAAAACATAGTTCAGCTGTTATTAAGTTTTATGTTTTTAAAGCATTGACTTCTGGGTTTTTTTTTTAATATGTCTGTCCTCTGCAAAATTATTAAGATGAACAAGTGGCACCATTTTTGTTTTTGTTATGTTGGAAGATACTTGCAGGAATGTACATCTGTGCGCAGTGTGATTGGTTTGTGTCGGTAAACTTTCAGTTCCAGACCTCTTTAAACTTGCATTTTATGGAAACGAGCAGCTTCATTCATAAAGAGTCTCAAAGGGCTTTACAGTCTATTTGTGGAATCTTTCAAACAATATTTAAGTACGGCTTACCCTTGGCAAACATTTCTCGATTTTTGTATCTATATTGATCTTTTATCAGGTAATTTTGCTGGGATCACATAAAAACAAAAGTACTTCCTTTTAAATCAGTATACGGCCTAAAAAAATTACTGACACCATAATATCATTTATGTTTCTTAAGAAAGAAATGAGTCACATTGGCAAATGAAGCACACTTAAAAATCTTGAAAAACAATTGGCGTTGTTTTACTGGGGGTTGCATTACAGCTTAATTGAACTCTTTTCTCTTCGTAATCACACTTTCCCCAACTTAACAAGAAACACAAACAACACAATTGAATGTTATGATTGAATTTGGTCAACGAAGGAAACCGCATCCGGATATTAAAATTTCTTGATCCCCAAAGCCGCCAATTGAATATGAAATTTTTTGTGACCTATGTTCTATTAAAATAATGTACGTTTGTTTATACCTGTTGTCAACCCTTGTCAACATATTCTGTCAAAAACAGTGCAGCGCCAGGGAGTAGTCGCTTCTTCGTATTTACAGTTTGTATTTTCGTTTACAGTTTTGTTTAAGCTAAACAATTTTAGGCGGAAGTTAGTTTCCTTTGCAAAGCTTTTAAAAATGAATTCAATTAGAAACGGCTTTGGAAGCATTGTTATAATACCCTTTGTATTGTGAACTGAATATCTGTTTCTCGCAAAAGACGGAGCTCAAAAGAACACCTTTTTCTCGTACATACAATATTCTGCTTTGCTATGACGCATGAACTTTGCAGCGTCGTTAATTACTTGTATGAAGAGATTGACAATTATTGAAGGATTATCGATTAGTGCCTGTTAAGAACACTGTGGAGTGATTTAATTGACAAGCAAGAGTGCTGAAGTATATGTTGATTAGCAAGCTTTTAAAGAAGAGCTGACCCCCCATGACCTTACTTTCATCCAATGCGAGTCATCTCGACGGTATGTACGTTTCATAGCCTCCTGCCCGTCTTCTACCAAAGCAACTATTGTGCTCTTTAGTTCCAAGGATTTAAAAAACCCATCAGTTTCCCTTAGAAGGATCATTTTCCTACCCTCGAGTTTCAAGAAGGACGGTCGAGTTCGTTCTTGTCTCTAAACCGTTTGTGAGACCGACGAAAGTTAAGTTCCATGTCGCCACTAGAAAAACTAAAAGCTGTGTTGGCAGCATTCGTTTGCTTTGGCATGTTTGCACCAATTGCCCGTGCCTCCAAGGAAACTGTAATTGCATCTACAGAGTACGGCGATGTAAAAGGAGTAACCATCCATTTTCCTCATGTTTCGGGGCCAATCAAAGCCATTAACAAGTTCTTGGGAGTTCCGTATGCAAGCGCACCGATTGGAGCCCTGCGCTTTCACAAACCATGTGAGCCTAAATCTTGGAGGCCAGATATTTATGACGCAACTCACTTTCACAGTGTTTGCATGCAGCGACCACGTTATTTTATGGTCGCTACGCAAAAAGTTTGGCCTGACTTTACCAAAAAAGACTTCAGCGAAGACTGTTTGTTTTTAAACATATACGTGCCGAACTCACTGCCCTCGCTGAATGGGACAATTAATAGACAAGCTGCAGACCGGTATCCAGTTATGGTTTATTTCCATGGGGGCAGTTATTTTGCAGGAACACCCATTCGACTGGAAACTCCCGGGGAAATTCTACCCTTGAGAGGCGTTGTCCTGGTAACCGTCCAATATCGCCTCGGGGCCTTCGGTTTCTTAACGACTGGAGACGCAAATGCCCCAGGAAATGCTGGGATTCTCGACCAGGTTCAGGCATTGAAATGGATCAAAGAAAACATACAAGGCTTTAATGGAGACCCAAATAAAGTGACCATTTTTGGCGAAAGCGCTGGTGGAGCCAGTGTGGGCCTACACACGGTGTCTCCACTAACAAAGGGTCTCTTCCAAAGAGCTATAGCCGACAGTGGGGTCGACTTTTCGCCATTCGCCTATTCGCCTTTAGCAAAGGTAATCAACTTTACAAGACAACTAGCAAGAAATCTTGGTTGCCCCTTAAAAAGCAACAAGATTATGACAGACTGCTTGCGTAACATCGACCCTTTCACAATTGCCGAAGGTGCCACTTTCACTGACCAGTTTTATCCGGTGGTGGACAATTATTTTCTCCCCGAAGCTCCTCAGATTCTCCGTCGGCAGGGAAAGTCTCATGGTGTGGCGCTGCTTGCCGGATATACTAAAGATGATGCTGGTTTTCTACTGAGAGATAATGATCCCTTGGAGCCAGTATCGAATCGCAGAGCATACATCAAAAACACAATTATTAAAGGACAATTAGGGTACAAGGACGAGAAAACTGCTCGATACTTAGCTGCCGCGATAGAATTTCAGTACACCCCCTGGCCGCACACCAAGGATCTCCACAAGTTGAGAAGAAAAATTATTGAAATGTATACAGATTACTTCCTGTCTGCTCCAACTCACGCCGTCCTACAGCAACATGCACTGAACTCACGTGTATTTATGTACGAGTTCCGTTACCGCTCAAAACATGACAAAACCCCAAATTGGAGGGGCGTGACACACGGGTCAAACTCAAAGTACATTTTTGGTCTCCCTTTCTTGAAGTCACTCAACACCAGCAGCATACAAGAATTTGACGAGCGCGACCGAAATCTGAGCAACTTTGTCATGACTCTTTACACAAACTTTGCCAAGTATGGTGATCCAACTCCACGGCCGGTCAACGGTGTAAAATGGAAACCGTTCAATCTGACGGACTATGCATACTTACGGATCGATGAAAAACCCACAATGGCAACAAAATACCACCCGCACCGCATTGCATTCTGGAACTACTTCTACCCACACTTTGTGAACATTACTTCAGATAACCATGTGGAGCCAGAGCCAGAGAAAAAGGAAGGTCCCGTAATTGGTGCAGTGAATAACGAAGCTGAGATGTTCCTGCTTTGCGGATCCCTCACACGTACCGTAGCAGCTTTTTGGGTATTAAAACGAATGATGTAAGTCGCTCAACCAAACCCAACAATGTAGCGGTTTTGTTATGAGAACTGTGCAGATTTCCTTTGTGAAACACAACAAATTCAAAATACGAATATGAAGTTTCCCACTGTTAAAAGTATAACAAATTATTTACTCCTTTTTTTTACTGAAAAGGGAAATAATTCGACAAACTGCTAGAAAAACCCAAACATGAACAATGCAAGACCTTTTTCTGTGCTATCATCACAGAATTTTAAACAACTAAAACGTTGGGTCAATATAAAAGTGTTTCACTCGGACGATTTTTATAACTTCAACACTTACTTGTATGGACAGATATTTATCAATACTTATCCCATACCAGAGACTCGAGAAAGCCGTTTACTGTCTAAAAATATTTCAGTTAATATCAAAATCGGCTTTTTACGAAATCTATGTATAACTAGGACTAAAGTTATTAACAAGGCAAACCTTCTTTTGAACTTTTGAAATTATATGGGGCTATCTTCACAGTAAAATATATATGGTTGTTATTCCCACATCTTCCTTGCATGGTTCTTATATAGTAACATAGTAAACTAATAGTTCCATGCGAACTAATGGTTCTTATTAAAGCCAAAAAAAAATTCCCGGTTTCTCACCAGATATTTTCCAAAAAGTAAATAGGGCACGCGCTTTCATGTTTGTTTTTTTGTGTGTTTTTGTAATGATACTGAGTAAACGATGTTCTTAGAAAGTGTTCACCTCTGATCATTCTTTAGCCTCCATTGCTATGCGAGGCACGTACTCGTGTTTTGGCGTCAGATTCAAACATAATCTCAATAAAATACAGCGAGAATTTAGACGACGTGTTGATAAGTCTGAAAACTTTAACTTTCTTTTATTTAAAAACATGAAATAAATGCGGCGGCTACTTTGAAATGCCGGCGCAGATGAGAAACCAGGCATTTGCTTTGTTTGGACTAATGCAGAACCAACAAAAATTAAAGTGAAAACGACACGTTTTCTTGTTTTCAAAATAGCTAAAATTCCTGATTGTACATAAATTTATTATGCAAGAGAAAGTGAATGTATAATGGTTTATATATTGGTTGGTGAACTCGCATGCAACAAGCAGCAGAAGTGAGCGTACAGTGCATTTTTTGTCTCAAACTAAATTTTCAGATTGTATATATCAAACAAAAACGTTTACTTTATTACAGTTTTAAGTTTAGTTCACCATAAAAAATATCAATACTCAAAGCGAAAGCTCTTGGCCAAGGTGAAAGAGAAAATATTCAGCCAAGTGTGCCATTATTTCATTTGGCATTTCCTGTCAGCTGCTTGCAAATTAGCCAACATGAGCCTTTTGAAAACATTTCCAAATTTTACTTTAAGCATTTTTTAAAACACTACACGCACGGACATTGAAAGTCCTGCTTCATTTCTGCAATGGGTTTTTGCAATAAAACTATTTTGTAAAAAGACGGCGCGTATATTCCATGCAGCAAACTTGTGTATATACTTGAAGTTATCGATAATAAATGATTAATGGAAAACCATGCGTGATTTTAATAATCATTTTGCTTTAGTTTAATTGATAGAACTTTAATTCGTTCTTGAGGTATTGAAAATGCAATATAAAGCTTTGAAAGCCCCAACTATAATGTACTAGTGCCAGTCGAATTAGAACTTAACATTAGTGTTGATTACACACTCTTTTTTATAAGATTCTGTAAAATTTGGCTGAGCCTGATAAGGTCAGTCTCAA
>JAOBYF010783200.1:0-14138 GCA_025403605.1 Parazoanthus darwini
GCAGTGAGACGACCTTTTGACTCTGCAGCATCTATTCTTGTCTTTGCTTTCTCCGTAACGGACCCATCAAAACTAGCGTCACAATTTGTTCGACGAAAGTAAAAAATTCCAACTTCTGGAACTCGCTGTTGTCCATGGCTCTATACCTGTATTTTATAGTTCGTAAATGTATCAGAATTTGTGTAAGAATGGATTTATGAGAATACTAAGGCTAACTCTAATAATAAGTTAAGAATTGCGTTAAGAATAACGAGGCTCAAAAGATATTTTGTGATTCTTACCAAAACTTCAAAGTTTCCTTTGAGGTAGCCAGCCTAAGTGACCTCTTTCATAATACCACTCCCCCCCAAAAAAGTGACCGTAAACAAGGTAGAAATATGCAGCAAATGCATGTGAACTTGGCACTGACCTCGACTTGATATTGCTCTTTATGGCCACTTGGGCATCAGTATTAAAAGAGTAGTCAATTGAAAACTCTAAATGTACACTGCAACTTACACGTATCTTTTATTTCCGTTTACTTCACCGCGGGGTGAGCAACTGTTTCGGCTAGAATAGCGTTTTAAGTGCAGACAGTCTACTTGAAACAAGGTCTACTTTACGACTCGCGGCGTGCGGTTATCTCTTAGCCCCGTGCAATGACATCTAGGGGCGCGGGTCCTTATGGGAACAAATTGATTCTATCAGTACACGTTAAAACCAGCAATCTTTCGCAAGGACTTCAATATTTTCATGATTAAAATTTTTGAGCACCTGCGTTCCCTTCACCTGTTTGAGGAACTTATCTCTTCCAACGTGGAGAACTGAACCACTAGCGAAATTATCAGCCTGGCGTTCAGTTAATTTTTGATCGTTAATTAAACGTTAGAGCTTTATTAAACGGAAGAGACCGCATTAGAATTGACGAGTAATGAAGTTTGAAGAGATTGTAATCATCATCTCGTAAGTACAAGGGAAAATTAAACGGATATTACTATGGATTCGCAAGTCATTTGCAGTTTAAAGGCACGCCGCTTTGAACTGAATAAAGCAAACTCTGGTTATTAAATCCATTCTCAATTAACTGACCATTAAATTGAAAAATATATATGCGGAGAAGGGGATTATTGCTCGTTTACAAACCTTGGTATGTGATGGTCGAATGTTTTAACTTTATTGTTTAGCAACTTATGTTGTGCTTCTTGCGTTTTCATGTCAGCAAATTTTTAAAAGTGAAAGAAGCTTATGGGCTTCATTTTGTTGTTAAATATTGAATTGTGTTTTCATGCAATAAAGTTATACATAGAACACAACACGAAATCCTGATCATTATCTTGTACTGTCTAGTAGAAAAGATTAAAAAGAGATGCAATAAACTTTGGTTTTAATATTTTGACTTTCTCGATTACTTTCTAGCTCCCATTACAGGAATTACGTTTTGCACAAAACATTTGCGTAGATTTGTAGCGCTTAACCTTTTGTGAGTAGACAATGCATATTCCTTTGATAGGAAAACAACACTAATTTTTTCTCAGTAGTTTAATTTGGAACCATTAGAGGTGGTTTTTATGCGGATAAGTAAACTATAAAAGTGCTGTTGACAAATAAAAACTGAAACACAAAATATGTCACAAGTCTTACTGAGAACTGAACATTTTGGCCATAAAGCATTTCAAGTTTTAGTTTTGCGAAATTTCTAATTAAGTTTGATCTCGAAACTCATATTCCACGTTGATGAGGTTTCAGGAAACGAGTTGTTGAAAATTAGATAAACTTTACAATACAGTCAGATTTAGTAATGTCTAATGACAAATTTTAAATTGACAAAATTGCAATTCCAATCATAATATGGATGTGGTATTTGATTCCAAGGAAAATTTTCTACAAACACAAATTATCATTTAACTTTCATTCAAGACATGTTTTTCCTCCTTTTTTATTGTGACGAGAACGACTATTTTAATATCGCCTATAAGTTCCAATTACCTTCCTTTGGAAAAAAAAAACAAAAACAAGATCCGTGTTAAGTTAAGCGGAGAAACTCCGTGATAGTATTTTGAGCCAATTTCAAAGCTTTAGCAGAACAAAATGTCACTTCGTGCTTCTCTCTCTTCAACAAAATTGTTTTCATGTAAAAACAATTCTGCCGGAATAAAACTGTTTTTCGATTTTAAAATAGGTCCGGCAAGAAAAACAGTTGAAGAAAGAGCAAATATGTTTGTTGGTGTCTTAGCTGTGTGTATGTTCCGATTTAGTTGAAAAACATTTGGAGAGACTGAACAGTATATTTTCATTTTAAAAACATCGAGCGAAGGAATTGGGGGATTTCAGTGGGCTTTTTGTACATTCCTGCCGTTCTTTTTCTCTCCAAAAGCTAATCTTGACCCTATCTGGACAAAAATTAGTTTTGCCAAAGCCTCAAATGCCCTAACGTCTTAATCAGTTGTTGAAACACATGTTCGTGTTGAAACTTAATTGTTTCCTAAAATATCCTGAATAACTTTTTAAGCAACCACCCAAATATGTATGATACTCCATTTGTCATTCTGTGAACAGTTTGTAGAAGGTGTTTGTACTTCTTTTTGTTTGAACTTGAGCAGCTGAAATATTTTCGAGACTGTAAGCTTTATATGTTTGAAAACTGAAGAGATTATTGCCTATGTTTAACTGAAAGCACTACACTAAATCATCGATCATTTCGGACTTCATGTAGATACTTATAACTCCTAACTTTTTTAGTTTAGTGAATTATGATTCATTCTACCGTAAATGAATATATTGATGGTTCATTGACCGTTGCTCGTTGTTCATGATTCCCAAGTTTCAAAAGCAAAAACTTCACAATCCCTACCAATTTTTTGGGAAATGTTTCATGATTCCGCTTCCAGCCACGAGAAACGAGGTTTGCAATTTGATTAGGCTTTTTCTGCGCGGCTGCCGCTCATTTCATAAAATGTAACAGAAACAAGGGTAAAGTTACTTGTGTTTACTCAACGAAGTTTAACACACCAAGAATAAACCGTTCACTGGGGTGCTAAAGAAACAATCTGTAGAAGCAAATATAAAGTAAGTGAAAAACAAAAGAAGACGCCACAAGTCAAAGGAAATGTTTTTGTAACAGAAAATCCCAAACAAGAAGCTTACGACTACGTATCAGCGACTGCTCTCGAAATAATGTCTCGGCAAAAATCTAGTTATCTACCGGGTAGGAAACTCAGTCGAATTTCTAATTTCACTATGAAAGGACTAATAATATCCATGCAAAATAAAAACAATAAAAAACATATAATAAAACTATGTCGTGCACGAAACGATCTCTCTTCAGTGGAACAAAATAGTTCAGACAACTGGTCAAAGTACTCTTTGTTAACTTTCATGCAATTTAAAAGAAACGCTTAAGTGATTTTGTCAGTGCAAAGTTTGAAAGTACCCTTTATCGCCTTAGTTTTTTCTCAGTTTTTAATTTCCTTTTTCATAAAAACCTGTGTGGGAAAATCTTGGTGTGGGTTTTTGTACTAATGCTGATACATTCCAAAAATGTCTTTAAAGATTGTGGGAATAAGCCCCGATTGAGGTTTGACATTTGAAAGATGTCGATGACAGGACCATCAACAATCAGCCTAACACCTTTGATTCGGGTGCAGTTTTGAAAACGTATAATATCCGAACATTTCAACATTCTAATTAATTTTTCATTACTCCTTCATCAATGAATGACTTGTTAAAATCTCTTTAAGAGACTAGGCTAAGCCAACTAATCTTTTGGCGGAAACAAGACGGGTTTAGCTGGGTTAACGCCTAAAGCGAGAATTGCCATTTCATTTTCCCGATGCGCGTCAGAAAATGGCCAAGAAAGTTCAATTATATTTTGTACACAAGCATGCCCATCTCTTGATTCTGAGCACTAAAATAAAGCGCCATATTTTCCTGGCTTGAGAAACGCTGTAGATGTCAAAATACGGAAGAAAACTGACCGGCCGAGTTCAGCTCAAAGCTGGATTCCAATGTGCAGTCTTGTCTAATTACAAACAAATGTTTCGTCTATGCAATTGTTTAGTGAAGGCATTGCTGGGTTAATTTCAAAGAATAACAGTTATCGGCTACGGTTTAGTTACAGAGGGGAGAAAAAGTTCTAATTGTCGAATTTACGAGCAGCGTAGTGTTTCAGTCGCTTGTGTATGGCTGTGACTTTCAAACAAACTTTATCTAAAAAATATTGAACCTTATTTAAAAGTTAAACTAGTATACTTCATAGCTTTGGCAATACCATTTCTAATTTTATTTCCAAATTCGAAGCAATTAAGCGGGGAAACTTCAACTAATTGACAATGAATGAATGAATAGTTCATTTTCTCTCTTTTTACAATCAAAATATGTTGGAGGGTGAAACAAAGCGGTGCTCTAGGTTTTTCGAAGCCTAACTAACTTTTGAAGGGTTTGTTTCAATGATATATCATTTAAATTGCTCACTTGAATGAAATGCGCTCACGAAACCTATTAATTATTTGATCCAAGCCATTCTTTTATAATTACAGATGAGTTGGGCAGTTCAAAACTGGTTCGAGTCGTTCACAGTACACCTTACATATTACAGTGTTCTTCGCTACAAAAATAAATACATGAAATGTAATTTAAGAGGAATCTTTGCTTGTCATTTAATTGAAGGAAATCAAACTTCAGACTAACTATAGTATCGGATGAGGCTTACTTTTAGCATTCTTTCCTGTTCTGCGAGCGAAATTTTGGTGTTTATAATCAAGAACACAGCGCTTTGATATTTCCCACTCGTTGCCAATTTTTAGTAAGTTTGTTTTCATCACTATAACAGGCAGTATCAGTAAAATTTGGACCTAATTACACGACAATTTTTTTATTTGCTGAAATATTCGCATACTTGCCGATAAATGAGAAAAGAAAAATCAAATATCCATGACAGTATCTGAACGCACGCGCGTGTGTTTTGAAGCCGGTCGAAGTTCAAATAAGTCGCAGGTAAATATCACAGGTTATTCTGTTGACTTAGGTCTCAATTTCTGCAAGCTAAAAAAATAATTTCTCACGGTAGTTGGACCTAATTACCCGCCACTCTGTGGGCTACTGGGCTATCAGGAAATGTAACTGCAGGCCCTCTGTCTCCTAGCGCGGTAAACGCCCTGCTTTATTCAGAAAAAAAAAAACTGCAAACAAGACCTCATCGTCAGCGCTCGCATTCAGTTCGCGACACAAATAAATTATGCGTCAAAGATATATCCACACGAAGCTGGGCCGTTTCTTGAAACGGCTTACACTTTACAACTCGGGAGAAATTTTAATTAATTCTTAAGCATATCCAGTTTCATCTATACTAAAACTAACTAAATCTTTTTAATTCTCTCTTAGCTCTATAGGGGAGATGAAACAGGCACCGTCTGATATCGTGTTTTAATTTGACAATTTGCGACTTGTCAGCAGCACTTGCTCATAGTGCAATTTACACGTTATGCGTTCACTCACTCGATGACAGTTGATGGGTCTTCTCTGACATTTGATGGGTTTCTTTTCGAGCACTCGACGGGCTTCCTTCCGCAGTCACTTGACGCATGTTCTTACTCAGAGTTCATTGAATATACCTGATAGGAGCGAGTTCATTAAAACTGGAATAGCACTCGGATTACATTTATTACAATTAGAGATAAAATGCTCGGTTTTTTCAAAAATTAAGCCCAAGAATAATCAAAAGCGCTCATTGAATCTTGATCGAATTTAATCGCCGCAAATTTGGAGCAATACAAAACTGTGAAAAGCATCACTAATGTACAAGATCTTTATCAGAAATCATCTCCAAAGTTTCGCTGAAAATTGACTTTTGCAAATCCCGAATGCGATCAACAAAAGACATACTCTATCGAAACAATTTGAATAATTTATTTTAGTCTTCGAATGACAATTCGAGATTTCGTTCGTTGAGAGTTAAAGTCTCCTGCGCTTTCTGGTCGAACTGATGTTTCGTGTTTACATGAACTTCTAATGAGCGTATTCCAAGGGATTACAATTAATTAACTGAAAACCAAAGTTTGCTCGAGTACTCTTCTGGAAATTCCCCTAATTGACAAGATCCAAGTATTTTCTTCCCAGGCTACTAAGGAAGCGCACTGAACTCATTTGTGTCTCGTTAAAAAAAGTATGCCAGCTTCAAGGGAGCTGCCAACTCGATTTTTTTTAAAACTTTGCTCAAGCCCGAGCTGTGTCTTCCTTGATATGGCTAATAAGACAAACTAGTGGCACCGTAGGGTTATGATTGACGGCCGATGATTGATTGTTCAATTTCCTTCACATTATTTCTATGTTACGTTGAAGACAATAGCTAATTATTATTAGAGAAATATAGATAAAAGTGATTACGAAAACATTAAAGCTATCCACATCGTGTTGGCGGGAGCACAGAGTACACTCCTGGCGGTGGAAGTGCGCGAAAGCGAGAGAGAAAGTGAGAAAATCGCGCGTGAGCAAGTTAGGGGTTTATCATAGCGACTGCTGAAAGATCACTCTAGCAACTGCCTGCCGTTATTCGGAACTAAACGAAGTTATGCACTTTTGTTTCGCCTTATCCAAAGCTGAAGGGCTGCCGCCATTGAAGCGCTCCTCGCCAGTCCACTCATTCGCAATACACGATATTCTTGGACTAAACGACACCAAGTCATCGAAATCAGCATGTCCTTCTCATTCTTACGACGACGAACCCAAAGTATTTTCCTTCGTCCCACATTTATCAACTCCACACTCGTTGGACCCACCTTCAAAATTGTCGAATATACCCGGTAAGTGCAGAATAGGCGCGTGTGAGATCCCTCTTTACACTGGATCGTGTTTCTTAAAGTAAAAGATATCTTCAAACTGAAATCTTTACAGGATTCTCAATTTTCTGCCAGCCCTCGGCATTTCTGATTACACATCAAATGATCGCGTAATGGACGATAATTCCCTAATTAAACACGAATCACTGAGCATTTCAAACCACATCCCGGGGTTTTGATAGCGGATTTAAGGGTAAAAATAATTTCTACTGTGACGGAGATTCTTACAGTCTTACACGGTTAAATACAGAGATTGTAATCAAAAGTACAGTTTTCAGTGACACCAATAACGCGACCCACGAAGAAACGAAGACAAGAACTAAACGAATCATTCGTAGACAGCTGCAAACTGTTAGTTCTGTATTGTAGATGAATAAGAAAAAATTATACGGATTCACGGTGTGCTCCGACATGCAGGTTTATTAGCACTGAATTTACGCCAGCTTTGAATTTTCATATCCAGCTGAGGCTTGGAAGGACCAAGTTTTTATTTATAGAGCTATTAATAACAGAAATTGTAAGTAATGGCACAAACTGTAGTGAACTTCCGTTTTAGGCTATTACGCTGATCTGCCACATTTTTGCCTAGATGCAAAAGATGAAAGAAAATCTGACAAATCCATGTCACTAGCAAACGAAAAGAGCTCGACAAGCAAAAAAACTAAGAAGAGGCGACACAGGACTATTTTTACCAATTACCAGTTAGAAGAACTTGAAAAGGCCTTCAAAGAGAGCCATTATCCAGATGTTTACGCGAGAGAAAATTTATCCCTCAAGATTGATCTTCCGGAGGACAGAATCCAGGTTTGTATGTCTTTCTTGTTTTGTCATAATTAAATATTTTCAATTCTTAACTCTTGTTGCTCGACTCCCCATTTGTTAAATAAAACTGAGGTTTCAAAAGCTGCGAAAACTTAGCAACACTTCAGTTCTGACTGAAATACTGATCTAACAGGAAAATTATCTCCTTTTCAATTCAAGCAAAACGATGGATGTTCTGTGGATTTTCCTTAACTAGTTTAAGAATTAAAGCAATTTTTGGTCTTAAAATGGTAAATGGCAAGACAAGAGTTTAATCGTGAACAATTGCGGCGAAACAATTTCCTAGATAAACGTCAAAATTAACTTGCAGCACAGAACTACACCCAACATTGAAGCATAAATTTCTACATTTCAACCGCTTGTGTTTCTTTGATCACGTCACTTTCAGCAACTCTTCCAAACATCTGCCGAAGAAAAAACAATTTGGGCTTATAAATTGAATACGTAATTTCGCGAAACTCATAACATCAACTTAAATCCGAGGAAAAACAACTTAGTTTTGATTAAGACTCAGTCTAGTAATGGGGTATACCACAGCAAATGTATGATGTTGTTTTGGTTTATTTGACTGTAAAAAGCCCACAAAAAGAACGTTTGCAATTGGCCTTCATTAGCGTTCATTAGCGGTACGAGGTGTGTGTAATGATGGCAATTATTAAAGCCATTACATCGCAGTCCGAACAGGTGCTTTTTTTGACAGGCAGGGTCCGAATTCAATACTCCTTTTAATAAAAACACAATCAAAATCAGGAACAGATTGAAATAAAAAGGCATAATCTTGACTTGATCAAGAGCAGGATCTTAACTTAAAACTACGAGTTAGTGATACGAGGAAAATCCACATCTGGTTTCTTAGTTTGCAAATGATTGAAACTGCTGCAACTTTACCCTTTTCTTTTTTTAAAAAAACACAAAAATATTAGCCTTTGAATCAAGCGGAAAACGCCTACCGCCTGATGAAGGCTCAATTGAAATAACGTTTTTAGCAAATTACATCGGAAGCTAAGTTATAGAGCTTGCAAACAAAAAAAATACGCAAAAACTTAATTAGAAGTCGAGTTGTGGGTATTTATCGCGTCATTTGGGAGCGTTCATTTACCTTGCATATTGCATATTATTTAGTTGCTTTTAATTGCTTCCTAAATTCTAATTTAACGGCTCTTTTGGTAGGTTCGTGTAGTTTGTTTAGTACTCACCAAGTTTTATTATACCTCAAATATAAAACGTTATCACTTTTCCCAGGGCGGAAATTTACCGAGATAACATGCCAAAAACTTTAATAAACTTTAACAGGATATACACACACTAATGAACATTTTATAAAAAACGAGACTGCGGCTGTCGTTTTTTTTTATTTGGCTGGCTGACAGTAATGAAAATTTTAAGGGTTAAAGAAAACAGGGATTTTGTTGTTAGCCATTCTTACTAACAAACTTCAAATCTCGCAACAAAAAATTAGTGTAATTGGTAAATTTTGTATTTTGTTTCAATTTTTAACCATTGCCAATCAGTGGGGACTTGACGTTGGCGGTCAAATGAAACACAAACTAGAAAGCGCCACTCGTCCAGATCTCAAGTTTCGCAGATAAAGTCTCCAGCAGGTTTAAAACCAGAAAGCCTATCATATAATCTGAACAAACTAAAAGACTAACAAAATGCGAGACAAATGAAAGGAATTATACAAAGCTCTTGATCGGATTTCACTGGAGGCCGGAAGCGAGGGACAAAGTTAAAATTGAGACAAAATAAATACGGAATTATGAGTCTACGCGTGCACTGACCATCCATCTTCGTTCGAATTTGTTTAGATAAGATGAAAACCCACTCGAAAATTTGCGAGCACAGATCAAAGGAAATTGAAAGGAATTTATTATTAGCAACACGCACTGCCGCTGAATCGTATTCTTCAATATTTGAACAACCACATTATATTCCATAATTTTTTGTATGGTTCAGTAAAAGCTCTTAGCGAATAGTGTTTTCTATTTTGTTCATTAAAACAAAATGTGGAGCTTGACACAGTCCAGGAATCTATTCGTGCTAGTATATCTTTAAAGCAAAATTGAAAACGTTGCTTCTTTTTTAAGGCACAAATCTTTAACCAAAAAACAACACTGCTATCAGTTTGAAAACATGAGTTTTGTTTTCTGGCAAACGTTTAGTAAAACGGCTCAAAATTACAGAGCATTTGTTCTTTAACAAAACATCACAATCCTAAAGAATTGAAAATCAAGCCAGTTTTAAGGATTCTTTTTGCGGTTTTCTTAGAAAAGTAAATATTCCGAAGCTTTTAAAGTTTTGAGGGAAGTTATTTAGTTTCAAATTAGTAAAGAATGTCCTAGCACCAGGTTTTTATTAGGTATATTAAAACTAATCCGGCCTCTTTCAACAGAAAATTAATAGGAGTACATACAGGTTTTTTGGACTAACAGTAAGTTATAATCAAATATACACTCCCTTAAATTCAACTTACAAGAATCGAAACCAACGCGATAATTGAGAACTTCAACATCAGAGCACAGTTCTGACAACTGCAAAACAAATACAGACTCTATATTCGCCACTAAATATAACATGTCATACTAGCCGAACTAAAACTTATGCCAAATAATTTAAGCCTAAACCATATTTGCCGGAAAGTCTGAAAACGGCTAATAGACCGAGATCTAAATATGCGAACACTGGTGAACATTTTAATTTCGATTCTTAGAAGCACCAATTCACTCTATGTTTCTTTGCGGTCGTTTCTTGAACCAAACTTGTGCATCAAGGTTAGAAAAATTTTAAAACTAATTTACTTCTGTCAAATTCTAAGTATTTTGCTCTACACCACCACCGATGGGCTACAGGACTTTGAAAGGTTAAATAGAAAAATGAATTTTTCCACAGTTGGGTGTTAGGTAATTCTACAGAATCTCCTGTGACATATTGCTTGCTTTTGAAATTAAAGACCGCAAGAGCTAGTCAGTTTTTACACATCTCTTCGGTTATGTTAATTCCTTCTACTGTTAAAAGATAAACATTTTTCCCTATTGTACTTTGTGGGTACAAAACTTTAATTAATTTCGAAAGGCTGCACATTTAACATTTTTGAAGGAAAACTTCGTAACAATTATTTGAGCAACAAATTTAACAGTTGTGAAATATTAATCCCTTACCTCAGCCCGCGAGCAAAATCCATGTTTGCCAAATTGAGGGCTGGTATAATATGCGACAGAACTTCTTGCGAGTGCTAATTTTACGTACAATGTTTGCGGCCAAAGAAATCCGAGTCATTTCCCCGCAGGGCAGCAGAGAACTAGGTTGATATTCCAATGCGGTTTTAAAAGCAAACAGTAACTTGACCGTTCGAATTCATCAAGATGGCATAATTTAAAACGTAACAGCAACTAGTGTTTTTAGATAGTTTAAAAGGGTAAAAAGTGCTGCTTTTCACCAAACACGACGATAAGAAAGTCAGTGCATATAACTTCAGCACGTGCATGTATCTGGTATTTCAAAGTTTCAGGCAGCCAAAGCAGTTCTATATTCCGTCGGAAATCTGTTTCGTGTAAAGCTGAGTAAGTGTTGTCTTGCTAAACTGCTCAGAAAACGGTGCCGAAGAAAAAGAATTAAAAAGAAACTGAGTTACTTTTCTCGTTTTAGTAGCTTTGCCCATTTGGCAAAATTTATTTTCAAAATTACGCGGAAATTGACTGAGATTTTCAAAAATTTCAACGCTCCCTCTTTTATAACGAAAAAATCAATTGCACGTTTTTGACTGGATAATATTGGAAGAAAATAATTAAAATTAACTTTGTCAATAGTTTTATAAATATTTGACACGCTTATGAACAATTTACAAAAAACCCCAAAGCTTGAGTGCAGAACTACTTGCTATCATCGTGTGCAAGAACGAGCTGCCTAAACTTTTAACAGAAAAAATAAAAATAAGTGATTCGATTATTGACAATACTAAAAATGCCCATTGAAGTATAGGTTAAGCACGAAAGGATCATTTTGATCTGGTTGCCAACTTTGCGAAGCTGGTAAAATCTATGCTGCCATTAAAACGAACTTTCCTTATCTTTAGAAAGAATTGAATATTGATGTAGTCCTTTCTGTTTCAGTTTTCTAATTCTCTAAGTGACACTAAACTGACACAGATAAAGTTAAGAAAGTGGTTAAATTTCGTTGTACAGCTCTTTTGAACTCTGGCAACATAACTCGTGTTCATCTGCCCTCAAGAATACAATTTCATGCGTTCAGTTGCAAAGGGTATTTTGAATTGAGAAAAGCGACATTTAGTTGTAACTCTATATGTAATATGGAGTTTTACTTTTGAACCCATGCTGACAGTGAAAACATAAACTAGAATCTGTTCAGAAGGTCAGTGTTTCTTTTTTAAGGTATTCAATCTGAAACAAAACCTCAAATCAATGGGTTTTTCATTCAAATGTAAACTGTTACAAATGAACGAAATCTCGTCCAAGGCTTAAAGCTTCAAAATTGCTTGCAACAATAAAGGCAGATGATACGATATTTTACAAAACCGAATCTTTTAACTCCTATCGAGGACCGAGAAAACGAAGAAAAGAAAATAGCAGAACCTCTTTCGACCAAAGAAAACGACTTTTATTCTTGACAAACCGTTTCGTTTAACCGGTTGTGTCAATTCATTTCAGATTATTGTAGCTTGCTTTATCGACGTTCGGGAAGAAGCAAAGTATCGTAATTATTAATAGTTTGTTTAAACTTGCCTATGAAAAGCAAGTACGTTAGAATTCCATTTTACAACTATAAAACTGTTTAGCCACTTTGTTGTAAATTAGTTAGAGTTTTGCGGCTGTAAGCTATTTTTAGCAGCCCTTTGAACGCTAAAAAGTATCGTGCAAAATAATTTGAATAAGCATTTGCTGTTCACTATCTCAAAAAACTCAAACAAAATATACATTGTGTCAGGGCCGTTGCTTTTGCCGATTTCAAAGTTGAACGAATACTGAACTAAAAGCCATGATTCCTTCTGAGAGCTATCACAAAAGGCTGTTGCACATCATTAGAAAATCTAAATGCTGTCTTATTAAAACGAGTGGCCATTTTGTTTACGAGAAGCAGGTGGAAATGTTAAACCTAAGCTCCTGTTTTGTCTTTAAGCAAAACTAAAACCCTCCCCGAGTTTTAAATTGTTGTTGTTGGCCCGACACGTACTTTGTTAATGGCAAATTAAACAGCAATTCAACTGGACTTGAAACACGCCGACTTTTGCCTGGAACTGTACATACACAAATGGTCATTAGAACAGAAAGTTACCGTGTTTTTTCATTCTTAGTTAATGACCACTTTGAAGTGTGAATTATTCTGATTTGCACTACTGTTCAAGCCGTTTTATAGTTGCTTGAATAATTGATGCTATTAATGAGTAATAATTAATGGCTTTTCTCATTAGATTCTATTTGGAGCTTTTGGAAATCTGTAGTTTCACTTGAAAACAACGAAATGGGCAGAAGGTGTGCCAAAGTCGAGTCGGCGATAATTTAATTCCCTTTGCCTCTGAACAATAGGTAGATCGGCTTTAAGTCGGCTATTACCTCCAGTAATCACTGCGAATAGTTTGTGTATATTTGGCTAATAGTGTAGTTTATAAACATTTCTAACAAGTCGCATTTGTGGTTCAAAAGTTCAGCATCTAATGATTAGCAGCAAGTTGTGACCCTTCAAGTCATAACAAAACAAGACTGGAGTAGAACGATAAGTACGAGTTTAAAGACTTGTGCCATAGTACACATCGTAATAACAATGTATTCACCTGTCGGTATTTCAAAGTTCTCCGCACAATTCAGTCTATATTCGGATTGAACGCGACTGCGCGTATATGCTAGATGAATAAAAGAAAAACCATTGTGCTCACCTATCAAATTTTTATTTTAAGATATTCAAGAGATAGTTTAAGTGATTTGTTTGTGTAGCTCTTCATAACATTGCTTCTTTACTGAATCATGCACTGGAGTTTCGGCAAAAACTGCTATACTATAGCTCTTTACAAAATGGCTCAAATTGTATACAATTTTTCATCTCTTCTAATGCCTAAAATCTCTCCCACTGTCTTTTTTTTGTTAATCCCACTACTCTCCCCGCATTTGTGTGTGTACTTTCATTAATTAATCTTGTTTATCTCAAAGCCTTTGCTTGTCTCCAATCGTAATTATTTTCAAACTGAAAATAAATGGTATGATCCTTTTGCAAACACTGGAGTAAGAATTGAATTGACTGTCCGGCTTTACAAACTTTTGCTAGATCACATGGTCCCTACATCAAGCCTTAATATTCTTTTCACCAAACGCAAATAAATCTTTTCTTGCTAAATAAGGCTTGTCGGTCCTCAAAAAAGGAAAAATATCTTGGCGGCTTGTTTTGGTACAGCTAAAAATTGTGGATTTACTTTTGCTTTAGAGCGTCAATGCCTTTTTTCTACCGTATTGACTCTCTTTTCTCGCCAAACTGTCGCACAGGTGCTCCATCGTTTTC
>JAOBYF010783311.1:0-14136 GCA_025403605.1 Parazoanthus darwini
GTTTTATAAACTGAAAGCGACGAGAGCAAGAAAATTTATTTTCGCCGCCATGTTGTTGAGCAAATCGCCTGTGACGACCTGGTTTTTAAAATCCGCGCCGTGTTAAGCAACACCGCTGACTACCTGGAGAAACTGTGTTCAGCCACCTTAACATACCAAACGGAACATTTGTAGAGTATAATCAGCTAGTCTCAACATCGCATTTATACTCTCTAGGACAAGCAAAATGAATGGTCATCGATTTGGTTCTTGAAACTGGTCCAAAGTTTGAAAATTGTGTTGCATTTTTGTAAACTGTTTTTGGAAGGTCAGCGATTATTTAGCAGCCCTGCTAGCTTATTTGGAATTGTTATTTATCTGTTTTCTAAGAAAAAAGAACGAAAATGCACAATCCATGTCTTACATTAAATGTCTCCTTCCATATATTAATAAAAATATTTAGCATAGCTAGCTGCTATGTGCACAACTTTTAGGTTATTATTATCATTATTATCATTATTATTGGTATTATTGGTATTACTATTATTACTATCGTTATTGTTATCATCATCATCATCATCATCATCATCATCTGCCAAAGGTAAGACTGTACTGTCTTGGAGCGTAAAAGCAGCACAATTTCAAGCCATTTGATATAAAACACTCTAACAAATCGTCTGGTGAACAATGTACTAACCTGACTGAACGGAACTATTCATGGTTTCACTCGGAGATTCACTGGCCAGTTTTTGTCTCCCTCTGCAAAGGGCCGAGTCAAAATGTATTGAGAATCATTTGGCCAGAGAGCCTGGCAGATGGCTGAAGGCGATAAATTACTTACAATATTTGCATGAAAAAGCAGTGAAAATGATTATTTCACGGCGGAAACGAGTACAGTGCATATAAAGCAAGAAAAAGGAATAATGGAAGCGATGCAGGCACAAGCGAAAAGATCAATACCTTTTCTTTTTCTTGTGCTTACATTCATTGCTCGCTTTCCCCGAGAAAACTGAACACATCACAGTGCAATCGCAAGAAAAAGGGAAAACTTATTTTAATCCTTACGCTCTTGTTTGCGTTGCTTGTGGCATTGCCTGTGATTTTTACGATAACATAAGGATTCTTTTTCTTGCAATACACCATTTTACCAAAGCAAATTGCGTGCAAGTTACAGTCCACGGTTTGTATCGTTGATTCAACAAAACTTAATTGCTCCTTAAAGATCTGGAACGAACACAACTTTGCTTTTGCAAAATGGTGTACCGTGCTTGCGTCCTTGCATCTTGTGTCGCTCATGAATTAAGAACTCATTCAAGTTTGTCTTAAAACGGAATGTGTGTCACCTTAACTCGTCGAGGTCTTCCGACATTCGCTCCAGGTGTCTCGTCAGGTTCTCGGCGTGAGAGACCATTACCTCAATTCCGGATGACATACGCGACTCCTAAACCACAGAACATTCTTTGTTGGCACATTTTCGCCTTACCAAACACATAAAGTTAAGACTTGCAATATGTCTTGGATTTTTGCAGCAGTTTGGGTGATTTAAGCTTTTATGCATTTATTTTTACTGATGTATTTTATTGCTCTGTTTTGTAAGCGTTAACTAGTGTGTCAATAATAGAATCACTTGTCGTTGTTATACTTCTTTCTGTTTTATAACCCCGAAGGGGGGAGGGGAGGGGGGGACCTTTCATTCCGAGAGTCGGGTATCTGAACTTAAAGCTGGTCCCCAGGGTGCGGCAACAACTGAACAAAAGACGGTTAACATTTTTTAACACGTAATATGTCTTCATTTAGAAAAGTCTTTTTCCGATGGAACTAAACTAAGCACGAGTGCAGTCTTGGGAAAATTCTGACAAGAATATTTACATTTCACAACCTGTATACGCATAACTGAATTGGCCACTTTGAATGGGGATACTAAAAAAACTGAGCATTTGACCAAATTTTCAAAACGATCGTCACAATACAAGAATCGAACCTGTTGATAACAGCCATCTTGTTGTGCCTGTGTTGAAACTCGCTTGACGGCTCGTCTCAGCACGTCGATCTGTTTCACAAGTGAGCTGTTCACCTCCTGGCATCAAAAGAACACGAACAGAATAAGATAACTATGCTTCATCATCGCAAGCTAAACGTTACTTTTCACAGAACAAAGCAACCACGATCATTGCATAAGCAAACGAAGTTTTTAGAAAACGACTTGCCAGCATTGGAATAACCGTTCAACATGGAAAAAGTTTTATACACCAACAAAACAGTATTGTTACAATAGCCTGAAATGTCTCAACTGGAACTTGACTGTGTAAAAGTTCGCAACGAGAAATCACTTCCTCATTTTAAATCTGGGACTGTCTTGGTTTGTAGAATGTCAACATTTTAGATGACTCGATTTAATAACGCTTTAACAGAAGATGACGGTCTCAAAACCCAAGAGCTTCCATGGCTCCTGTAGATTTTTGCCACTTTTCCTTTTGATGTTCCCAGCATCCCTTGCGGCCAAGTACGTGCAAAAACAATGGCGGTCAGGGCCGAGAAGACGAGTTGAACTTTAAGATGGCTTTTTCGCTTCCAAATTTGTCATATATTATAATAGTAAGTGCATTATAAGCCTTAAATAAACCCCCGCCTCACCTGCATATCTTTCGTCAAGCAATACTTTTCTTGTCCCTGAGATGAAAAAAAAAAACAACAAATAATATTCAGTACAGGAATCGACAGAAGTATAAAAGCTCCCATTTTTCAGCTAAGAGGTCTTTTAGGTTTATCCTGTAAAATGCAATTGCATGCGAAAAACAGGGTCAGTTTGAGGCCCTGTCGAGTTGCCAGGGCAACAAAGATTGTGATGGGAGTCCAAGAGTTGATAAGCTGAAAAGTTGTTGTATAATCAACTACCAAGAACTCGCAACAACCACCAGGACATTCCAGTATGCTCTTCATAAAGTTCAGTTTTACAGAATACTGAAAAGCAGGCACTTTGTTTTGTGATAAGGACCGATAAGTGAATATCGTCAGTTTGTCGAGAGTTCAGAAATACATATCTCAAAATAAGTGAAACACTTGCCTTCAGCATTTCAGCCATAGTTTGTACTTCTTTTTCAACACAAGATTCAGCGAGTGACCTGGCTCTTGCCTGCAGCACAAAACAACAACAAGAAAGGACCATTGTAACTTATACACCCAATTTAAGAAAACAAATATAAGACTGAGAAAAAAGTCTCGATATATCTTTTCATTCGAGAAGAATTCTCGTTATATTATTATTAGTTTTTTTTATTTTATGCGAGTATAAATGTTTTCGCGAATAAATTCAACAGGCACAACTTTTTCTGCGTAGTACCGAGTAAATACCAGGAATCTCTTCCAGTCATATGTTTTATCTTTTATGATTTGTGTTTTTGCAACACAACCTCTCAATACTTGTTCCCAGCTTTTCTAAGAAACGATTTCTCGTTTACTTTGTAAGCTGAGCTATTGTTATGCAATAATTTACTGTAAGTTATCTAAAAAATCTTACTACATATACTTTTCTTAACATGTGACTTGCTATGTCGTAGTGACACCGTTTTGCGGTTACGTTATCTTGTTGTGACCTGTTTACCAGATGGACTGATTTTCCCAGGTTCATTATTTTACAGCCCTTTTGAATCTTCCGAGATTTCATCGTTCTTTTAAAAACACCCTTCCTTAGGCATA
Source organism: Parazoanthus darwini (assembly GCA_025403605.1). Classification (NCBI taxonomy): domain Eukaryota; kingdom Metazoa; phylum Cnidaria; class Anthozoa; order Zoantharia; family Parazoanthidae; genus Parazoanthus; species Parazoanthus darwini. The sequence goes on from JAOBYF010783311.1 coordinate 3,676, forward strand.
GTTACGGCCTACCGAGGCTGCACGAGGTACTTCTGCTAGACAACTTAATACACAATCTTGATGATAGAGGCTGACTATTATTTCTTGTGCAAAGTTTCTAAATACATGCAGAAAGGAGGAATCATACTGGAGGAATCTCACAGCGGTCAGACACAAATGTGCACAGCGTGGTGACAGCGAAAACGAGCACAGCGTTGAATAAGGGACGGTACTGCTACTAACAGTGACAACGATGGGACAGCAGTGGCAGTGGTGACAGCGAGTTATGGCGGGGAAATATGCAGGTGTGCCCTCTCTTCCCGATGAATGGAAATTTCTTTAATGTATATATAGTTACATTACCTGCACTTCTAGCCTCCTTTTTAGCGTAAACCTGTCAGTATGAAACGCTAGGACCAACGCTTTGAACTGTTTCTGTAGAATCAAACAATCAAAGATTCAGCTGAATGTTGGAAGTCAATTGTCTCAAGTGAATTAAACTATATAAGCGTTCAAGAAACTCTGTCAGGTTCTCGGCTGATTTTTTGAGAGAATTCTTATTGATAAATGTATTTTAACTGAGTGTAGTAGTAGTGTACCAGTAGTATTTCCTTTTATAGGAATCGGATCGTAAGCTTAAACGTTTTCTTAAGTATCTTCTCCGTTACAGACTGTCTTTATATTATCATTATCAATAGTAGTAGTAGTGTAATAATTATAACTATTATCACTATTATTATCATTATTACTACTACTTGTTACTCGGTGATTGCGTTGCGGTCACTTTTAGAACTCTATTTGGCGCACAGTATCTGAGGCAGACAGAGACAGAAACAGAGACGGAAACAGCCACAGAAGCAAAGACAGAGCTAGAGAGAGACAGAGATAGAGACTGACAGGCAGACATAGAGACTGACAGACAGACAGACACAGACAGACCGAGATAGAGACTAACAGACACACAGACACACGCACATAGAGAGAGGAAGGGAGAGAGGGAGAGGTTTACATTCAGAACTCGTTGGTTTGTTTATTACTAAAGACGCGGGGTTGCAACCTGCAGGGGGATCGAACAAGACTTTTTTGCATTACAAAGTAACGACAATAACACATTGACCCATACCTCAATTTCTTTTTCGCTAGGAGGAGGCCTGCAATAGACAAGTAAACATTCACTGGTTTAGTAACTGTATATATGCTAGCACTCAGTGTCGATAAGCAGCAAGCAAGTTCACCTCAGTGAACAGCATCTGCTACTCACCTCTACTGCGGTGAATGTTTGTTATCTATTCACCTAGCGCGTAGGGTGGAAACAGATCGTATATAAGGGCAGTTACGGTTTCTGTGTTTACTTCTCTTCGTCAAAACGGCAGTTGTCAGGGGCGGATCCAAAAATTTTAAAAAGGGAGGGCCGGGACCCTACTTCTGGAAAGAGCCGGCCGGAAAACAGCATTTGGAAGACATTTTCAGTGATTTTCTTAAAAATCTTTTGTAAAATTCTTGACAAAAGTAAGGGGGCGCGGCCTCTCCAGCCCCTCCCCTAAATCCGTGCTTGGTTGTTAGAGTATCTACTGACAAGTTTTGCATGAACAAAACGGATAATAATTCTCTTCATGTTTGGTTCCAAAGTTTCTACTTTCACTGTGGAAACAGTAGTTTAGTATCCGTATTAATGGCCAACTAGTTTGGTATAAAATAAAACACTGCAGAAATAACAATGCAAATTTACAAACTTGCTTGCCTTATACTCCACTGACTAACTACCTTATCCACTCACACAGTCACTCAACAGTTTAAGCAGGACCATTATAGCTTAAATGCCCAAAAAGATTCTTCACTTCCATTATTAAATGACGACAAAAAGGCAGTAAAGCTAATGCATGAAAATATTCCAACCTCCTTTTAGAGAAGTGGAGATATTCATCTTTAGACTTTTAAAAAGTGAAACCAAACACACACAATAACATGATTTTTCTTTGCTGACTAACACACTAACTCAGTCAATCACTCAATCACTCACTAACTTACTTACTTACTTACTTACTTATTAAGTTACTGATTGACCAACTTACCTACCTACCTACCTAGCTTCGCACTTACTCAGTCAATCGCTCTCACTCACTCACTCACTCACTTACTTTTTAAGTTCAGTACTGGCTGACTGACTTACCTACCTACCCACCTACTTACTTACTTACTCACTCACTCACTCACTAGCTCACTCTCTCACTCACTCACTCACTCAGTCAATCACTAACTTACTTATTAAGTTACTGACTGACTAACTGACTTACCTACCTACCTACTCACTCACTCACTCACTCACTAACTCACTCCTTCACTTACTTACTTACTCACTCACTCACTCACTTACTTACTTACTCACTCACTCATTCACTTATATGTGTATTCACTCACTCACTCACATGTTGGCTCACTGAAAGTCCAATTTATTTAATTTCCATACTTACTTGACTTGCATTGTCACACCATCTATGAAATAATTATCGTTATTTCGAGCAAATTCTGCTCTTAGAGTCTCTCCAGTGTATGAGTCATAGTCCTCCGAAGCCCTAAATGACAGCGTTTTCTTCCACAAGCTGCGCTTTTTGTTCGCAGTTCCATCTGCTGCATGCTTTCTGTCAAACATTCCTAGTTCTGCCTCAGACTTCTGCAGCGCTGCTTTCTCAGCAACCAGTAAGTGTTCGCTTTCAGGCTCCCCAAACGAGGACAAATGCGATTCGTACACATTGTTGTTGCAACCTTTTTGAACTGGCAAATTTACCGTAGTGATTTGATCAACTTGGCCGCTTAGTTCAGTTAAAACGCCAACGTCTGACGTAGATACAGTTCTACTGTCTCGCACTAGCAAGTCAGTCTGTGTTTGCTTAGCCGATGAACTCATGTTCGTCTGGCTTGATGAGCTAACTAGCTCGGGTGCGGCCCTCTGTTCGAAAGGATTCACCAAGTTTGGTGACTGACTAACATCAGCCTGATGTTGTGTTTCAGATTCCTTAAACGGATACATCGAGTTTGGTGAACGATTTTCCTTCACGGGGTTCAAAGAGTCAGCTGACATTTGATCCTCTGAGGAAACATCTGCAGTTCTAGTCGCAAACTGTCGCTCAACTCGAGGAAGTGAGCCAGGGGGGTGTCGAGACGAGTGCTGCTTTATTTCAGTCACATTCTCCTCCAGTTCGCTGAGCGGACCCCCGTCCGGGGAAAGTCTGACCACACCCTGAAATATGTGGACACATAAAAGAACAAGAAATGAACAAGTCTCAAATACAGAGGAGCTTACAATAAATACCCGCGTATACTGCAGAACCCGGATCAGCCACAGCAATTTTTTATACAGGGAAGATCTAAGGAAAACTTGGGCTATTAGGTTCTTAAGATTGTTACTGGACGCATAAAATCAAAATTCTAGCCTTAACCTCTGCGATGACATTCCCATGTCACCCATTTCTCGTTGTCGCGTCCTAAACGATTTACGTCTATATGAGAAACAACCTTAAAGATAGAAAAAATTATTTCTTTACGGCTTGCTTGCGATCGTCAGAGACTAAGACGAGCCAAGTTTGAAACAAACGGTAAAATGTATTCCCATTAACACAAACAATTTGCGTTGGCTCGCAGAAATCCCTTCGCAAACTGTTTGCGACGGTTTACGTCCTTATAGGAAACAGCTTAAAGGACCGAAGAAAAGAAGTTTCAGACAAAAGAACGAACTGCTATGCAGTCTGGACCAACCGAAAACTTAGTCGCAAGGTCGTTATATACGCGGTGCTAAATATCTCTTATGACTGGACTGAGCGAAAAAGCCAAAAGTCCTAAAACATTTCACACTTTACGTACCAGTATTGATTTGAAAGCGTCACTATTTGCAATATAGTCTTGAAGCCTCGTTCTCACACTGTGACCAGTAACAATGGGCGAGGAACATCTGGGAGACTACAACATCAAGTCAGGAAAGAAAGGAAAAGGTTATTCCACCACTTTGCAGAGATATCCCAACTTTGTAACAACAAACTTGTATAAATCTTTATTTTTTTCTTTCTATTATTAGTAAGAAATCATTTATTGCTATGTTTGTTCCTAATGTTAAAGTTACCGCGAACTGTCGTGACAACTGATCGACATCAAATAATAAACCATCCTTGGAAACTCAGGGATGGTCCATCAAGCGGGAGAAAACTAAGTCAAGTGGAGTGGGCCAATCGGCCTCCCGCTCTTGGCCTTGCTTCGCTCGGCGTCCGATATTTTGAAATTTACATCTCGAGACTGGCTTCCCCTGGGTCTCCGAGGATGATCAAAGTATTGTGGTTCATCTTTTCTGCATTTCATTTAGTTGTATACCGGTGCAGTAGCCCAACAAGAAAATAGCCTATTACCGGACTATTGGACGTCGCTCAATCTCCTTGAACCGGGCTGTCGGACGTCGCTCAATCTCCTAGTCAAGGGCTACTGCACACGTTGAATTTCCTTGTTCTGTGCTACGCTGGGTAGCGTTTTTCCTTATCCTGATCTAGTAACAGATTCTAGCTTTCAAATGCGTCGAATGGAATGTATTTTAAATGTGTTTCCCCTAACAAAAACTCCAATATGACTGACCTGTCTACTTCTGTTCAACGTCTCGCCGTCTGTTGTCGGGATGAGTTCGTTAATTTCCTGTAGTTCTTCAGTGTGTCTTGATACGGACAGAGACAGCGAGTCCTGGTGCAAAAACATAATTCAGGTAAGCACTTCGTACTCCTTTTTAGCACAAAATACTGGCGTAACAGACCTGTCTAAGTGAGGGGAACAACAGTATGTGTGTGTGTGTGTGTGTGTAATGCCTGTATGTGTGTGCACACGAGTGTCTGGCCGTGCATGAGTATATGTGTGTGTGTATGTGTGCACGAGTGTTCAGTGCGTGCATATGAAGGAGAGCACGTGCGCGTCCATGTAAGGACTGTGTGTGTGAAGTAGTAATGAGACAGCCGGTTTATAAGAAACTATTAAGAAAGTTTTTAAACAAGTTTCTCAACAGTGTTTATAACCTGTGCTGCTTTGTCCAAACACCGAAAATCTATGTCAGTAGTTGAGTGACGCAAGTAAGCCAAGGAACAGGTTTCTAAAGCAGTATAGGCTACCACACGCACACTGTTGTTGTGCGAGGTTAGCGCAATTGGTAAGATCTTTGACTGCCAATCAGGAGGAACCGGGTTCAATCCCCGGCCTGGTCGAGGGTTGAAATTTGGGTGACCTTCTTTCGCCGCACCGCCCGTGGACAGGGATGTTAAGCCATTCTATCGGGGGACTTAGAAGAATCCACACACTTGTCGTTAGGAGTAGGCTAATGCCGGCGTTGTGGACTTGGAGCGCCACAGGTTTGTCAGTTTTAAACTGTAAAATGTCACTCTCGTTAAATAGATGTATTATTATTGTTGTTGTTGTTATTATTAATACTATTACTATTATTATTATTATTATTATTATTATTATTATTGTTATTGTTATCGTTATCGTTATCGTTATTGTTATTATTATTATTACCTCCAAAGACGAAGTTCTCCTTCTCTCCAGCTTGAGCTGGGACGTAAGTCCTAACATCTCCCACTCCAACTCTCTGATCCTCACTACAGTAAAGGGGCACATGTCAACTCATCACTGGTTTCTAGTTCCTACTGTGTACCGTAGTAACTACATTACTTGCAAAATAACAATTGCTGGTTTGCACTCAATCCCCAGAGACTCAAAAGACAAAGGGCGTGGCGGCCATGTTGGTGGACACAACAAAATAAAAGAATTGCAACTCTATTGTTATTGTACACCAACATGGCGGCTATGACGTCGCATGCAAACCATCTATAGTGTTTGAAATTCTTCAGTAAGCGTCCGAAATGTTTACAGTACAGAATGTAGGATATCGCCGATATCAGGGGAGTTAAGTTTTGAAAATAAACTTAAGAAGTTTCCTTGAAGGTTTAGTAAAAATACGTACTAAATTGTGCTTAGGTGTTGTCCACTTTATTACTGGAAATCCTTGTCTCTAAAAAGAAATAAATTAAAGCAAGACTTTTGAAACAATTAAATTCAACTTCGCAAAATGGCTTACCTTGGGCAGCTGCTTGCAATTTTTCCAAGTGTATCTGGTTTCTTTTAACAAGAAAACATCAACATGTTAAATGGTTTGGTTTACTTAGTGAGGCCGATGCGACATTCATTTTGATGTTTTCAGGATACAAAAATACAGATATCAGGATCCTGTATACGTAAGAATTTTACACAACAAACTGGTTGTACCCCGAGATAAAAAAAAACAAAGATCTAAAAAAATATAGAGGGTTTTATTTTTTATACATATCATGTTTTGTTTCATCTTGTTTTTCCGGAAACTGTCAGGTACCAATTGTTCTAGTTTCGTAGAACTCCATTCGGTCGTTCATTAGTTCGTTCGTTCGTACATACATACATACATACATACATACATACATACATACATTCATTCATTCATTCATTCATTCATTCATTCATTCATTCATTCATTCATTCATTCATTCATTCATTCATTCATTCTCTCTCTCTCACTCTGTCTAGTCTCTCTCAATACACGCAATTAATCAGAGATTGTACTCGGATAACCAACAAATCTACATTATTCCTGTTTGTATTTGCATATGTGATAACTGGTTTCCTATCAATATACTCGGCCGATAACCGACAAATCTAAAACTCTTATCGACCATCTGATAACTAGTGACCCTCAAAATATCAAAGCGGCTGGCATTATTCCTGCTTGTATTAGCATATGTGATAAGAAAGTTCCATCTTTCAAACGCAAAGAAAGTACATTAAAAGTCGGTGTAAGAAAAATATCAAGTGGAATTAATTACAAAATATTTGGAGGAAATCGCTGGAGAAACGCTAGGAGAACTTCGCGACCCCATTGAAATGGTGAATTTCTGGGATAATTCTGTAAGGAGTGTGATGGATGGTCACGCACCAATAAGAAAGAGGAAAGTGAAGAATAGACCATGCCCATGGCTTGCTCCTTCTGCACAAGGGAGATTATCTTAGGAAACAAAATATCCTTAGTAAATCAGCTGACTTGTGCAACGCCTTTGAAAAGGTGAGAAATGGAACCAATGTAGCGATAGAACGTGCCAAAAGAAAGTATGCTGACAAAGAAATCAACGCAAATGTTGGAGGTAGTCGAAGCACATGGAAAGTTATAAACCACCTTCTAAACCATAAGTCAAAGATTTTAGAAGTTACTAAATTAACGTCTGGCGACACAGTTATTATACGAGAGCCAGAGCACATTTCCAATGTTTTTAACGAGCACTTTGGGTCTATAGCATGTAAAATTAATCAAAACGTTGAACCATGCAACGTTAGTAAAACTATGCCGCACCCGTTTTACTTTAAAGACTGTTACGCCGTCAGACGTATCGCAACTACTAAGTAAACTGGCGACTTCGAAAGCTGTTGGACTTGACGGTATCTCTGCCCAATTCCTTAGGGATACTTCCTCGATAATTGCCGAACCGCTAACTACCACTTTTAACACTGACGTGCATCACCATATATAGATGATTTTCCAGACAAACAGAAAGAAGCACGGGTTTCTCCTGTATACAACTGAGTGCGCAAAGCAAGTGGTGAAGTTTGATACTTTCCGGAACAATAAAAGGCATATTTCATACTTCCCATGTATTCGCTTAAAATGGCAATCATAATGCTTCCCAGTGACCAAGACAACTTGCAACTATAATTGACGTCAACTTGAAGTTTTTGTTTATGGGCACTGGGGCATATTATGAAAGTGCTTTATATGTTGGCTTAAACAATTTCCCTCTTGTGACCTGAACGACGCAAAGAAGGAAGATTTCTTTCCTTTTTTTGCTTCAAAAGCTTGGACTTGTAGTTCGAGTTACACAGCTCTTTTTCAGAATTTGAACAAAATGACGTTTGTGCTTCTGCAAAAGTTGTTAGGAGACTTGTTAGAGTTTTTGCCTAGGTTTTCTCTTCTTGCGTCTGCGCTGTTTAGGAACAGCGTTTTTTGCTGCAGAAGACATGGTATTTTTAGTAAGTGCTGTCGTCTTGCGTTGTCATGAAAACATGGTTAAAAAGCATACAGCTTTAGCTGGTAAACAGAATAGCATAGCTAATGAGTTGACAAAATGGTGTCCTACCACAAATATAGCACGTGTTTCCCAACGGTCTTGGTTTTTTTGCTTTTTAACTTGGAAAAATCCGCGTTTAGAGGAGACAGTTTCTGCTTTAAAGGATACAGCTAAGTTGAAGTACAGTGTCATACTCACAGAAACCTCGTCTTTCTTACAAAAACAGATACAGGTTACTCGCGATATTCCCTGACTCAAACCGATTACCGCGACAATGACGGATGACATAGCCACGTGACAATGTTTTCTTTTGCCGAGCATCCACGAGTTAAAAAAGATCCAGCGCGTGCTTGAAAAAGTTCAATATATGCCACATAAAACAGTTTTCTGTCGTAAAATTATCGTCTTATGACAAGTGACTGGTTTTTCAACGCATTGCAGTTGGGTAGTATTTATTTCTTTAATGAAAGTCTGTCCTACAATAAAACACAGAACAAGGACAACGTATTCGTAGCAGACGAAAATCCCACATGTGTGCGAGTCAATTGATCTGTAAAGTCTGTTAGTTGGGATTGTAACAACAAGTTTCCATTTTTAGTCAAACAGTTCAAATGAAAGAAAGGCAAAAGGTGGTTAAAATAGTCATGACAATTAACAATTTTATGTACCAAAGCAGTCAACAGCATTTTTGCGCGCTCTGATTGGCTACTCATAATCGAACGCAGAATATCTTGCGTTAGCAAATAACAAATCAGCGAATGTTGCCTACCTGGCTGCTAAACTTCGGAATATACCACGTTATTCTGAGCACGCATCACGTTTATGTAACAGAATTCTTCTCCTTAGCGACGGTGAGCAGCAGCGTTATTCACCTCGTCGCACACACCTTCTTGAATATCTCATGCTGTTTTAGATTGTAAATCCATTTTTCCATTGCTTCTTTTTTAATAAAACCAAGTTTGCCGTAAGCACAGTTTCCGGATGGACATGTTGTGCAACATCTGTCACTATAGAAATAGTTCGTAATTTAAAGTACGATGTAAAGTAATAAACTAGGCCAAAGCTGAGCGCAAAGCTGTCACTATTTTGAAAATCGGGGAGGGGGATCCGATCGACCCTGAAATCAACCTCGTTCCCAGGCCCTTCCCTCTCCCGAGATGGGTCTGGTCACGTGGCACACAGATTTCTGGGTAGTAACAAACAAAATAAACTTGCATGTGTGTTTGTTTTGATGACTTTAATATCTATACACGTTATTCTAAATAAGAACAAAAATTAATCTTATAAGTACATCTTCCACGTTTATCTTAATTTTTAGCACCCAGAATGTGAGGGCTATGTAGCCAGTCCAAAACCGGCGGAGGAAAGAGCCTGGGAACGAGGTTGCCCTGAAATGACTTAGTATGAAAAATAGCTTGGCTGTCCGAGGGTGAAAAAGTTTTTTGCTATTTTGTTGTGTTTTGTCGAAGATCTTGATGATAGCACCTTTATCTTGTGCGATTTCAGGGGGAAGATGGATCAGTGCCTTACTTTGAAGCCAACGTGCAACTCTATTGAAGGAACAACTAAACACAGCGGATACTATGACCATTGGACCGACTAGATCGATGTAGAGTGTTGATACACAACGAAATATGGACGCACCATATACGAGGTGGAATCACGTTATCTTATAATTACAAAAATGTGCCAAAGTTTTACTCTTGGTCAGGTTTGCTGTCAGATCTAGAGAAACACTGCTGGGAAGGGAAATGCGAGAAATCTCGACGCCCTTGATTTAAAATCGCTCTAAAATCGCGAATTAAGTTCTGGTTCGAGAGTACCAAAAGTTTGGATGTCCATAATTTTGGTGCTATGGCTCTTTACTTCATCTTAGACCAAAATGGAGCTTACCTACCAGATTTGTAATTTAACAAACCCTTACAGTTATATATATAGATGACCTTCACGACAAACTGTCCAGAAAAGTGGGAAAACAGAGTTGTTATGCTCTACCTATATGTACAGATAATAAACTTTTGCGGGAGTTTATATTTAGGGATTGTTGAACTTTGATGTTTAGTGCGTTTTAATTTTTGTAACTCGTATTTTACGCCAAGTGAATTACCTATTATGAATCTAACAAAAATTATAAAAACAAGTTTTGAAAAAATGGGAAAGACCCAAAATTGTTTAAAGGGAATGCATACCGTTTAATAATATAATTAACGGAACAAAATTTAGTTTCCTGACAGTATTGTACATACAAATGAAAGCAAATACGTCTTTTTGTTGGGCTAAGATAATAATGGCAACTTTAAAAGGAGAGAATATTCTTAGAAGAAATTCTATGTTTTGGGCGAGTAATTTTTCTGGGATCTTTATTCTATAT
>JAOBYF010783422.1:0-22081 GCA_025403605.1 Parazoanthus darwini
GGGGAAAATAGGGGGGGAGTGGCCAGTTTAAAGGTATCCTTTAATACGCTTTATAGTATGTTTGAAGGTCTTGAATTCCAATTTTAAGGCAGAAGGTACAGAGAACATTTATTTCTTAACATGAACCGAGTTCATTCCACTGTATAGCACTGAGAGCATTTTTTTTCTCAACACGAATGAGGCCATTTAACGTTGGCCTGAGTTCACAAATTATTTAATCAGCTACTTCGAAAAATTTATTTTATACACAAACCAGCCTAATTAAAGTAGGCAATTTTTTTTTGTCAGATCACTTTGGAGCATTGAGAACATCTATTTTTGAACGTAAATCCGTCAATTTAACGTTGGCTAGAGTTCACCAACATTTAGTCAGCTCACTGTGTCAAATTGAGAATATCTATTTCTGAACACGAATTAGCCCATGTAACGTTGGCCTTAGTTCGCAATCATTTAATCTTTGAGATAATAAAAACACCTGTTTTTGAACACGAATTAACCTATTTAATGTTGGCCCGAGTTTCAGCATATTTGTTTGCTCGTTTTTGACGAGGTGCCCCCTCAGCAATGGACTGTCTGAGGAAAACAAAGAAATGTCCTGAAAGTCAGGCTACTTTAACGTTTAAACGTCCAAATGCACGCACGTTTTCGCTCCCAGAGAGCAGAAATTGCACAGGTAACCATTGGACCATTTCCTTTGAGTCGTCTTGAAAGGGATAGACCTCGCACAGACGAAGCATTTTCCCATCCCGGGCGCAGTAAATGGCTTGTGTCTGTTGCACAGTTTACCAATAAACCTGTCTTCCTTCCGAAGCACAGTGTGGCCACAAATGATGCAACTGTCCACATTTCGTCCTGCCAACTGTCCGAAATCACGCTGTCCGAACTCGCAGAACTGGCAAATTACAACGTCGGACGTAAACTCGGGATTTGCCACTGTCATCTGTTTGCACCTCATTGGCTACAAATCAAGAATTTAGCTATTGTAAAAGTACACCAGGTATGTCAGTTACAAAGTAAAGGTGTTAAGACATCACTTTTCTGTGTTAAAAACAGCTTCCCATACTTGCAGAGCAAAAGTGTGTGTTTTTACAGTTAGAACCAGTACAAGAAAACATAAACCCGTACGAATATTTGGTACTGCTGCTGGTTTCATAGATACCTACCTTTTTAAGGACTTTAAATTGCAAGGAACTATTTTTCTGCAACTTAGGTGGTTTATGACCTAATATGAAACTACAATTTTCTTTTAGCCTCAGCGTTTTCCTCGAAACTCAAGGATGTTTCAACAAAATTTAACGACATTTGTATATAACTCAAGGACTTTTCCATGACAAAGCATGTTTTGAAATGAAAAACTTTTGAAGGACCGTGCACATTTTTGGAAACGTATTAATGAGGCCCTTGCAAACCTTGTGCTTCATTTATATGGTTGGCTGAGGAGTCTTTACATATCAGACTTGGAAACGATTCTCTCTATCTGCACAGTTGATATTATTTGGTACGAATCCCTCAAAACAATGCAAATGAAGCTTGTTTCCATGTTACCTTGTTGAACTAGCTAACCTTGGTTACAAAATTAAATTGACCTCTTCTATTTATAAAACGATAAAAAATATTTTAAACCTTAGTTTCTGTTACCTTGTAGAACTTATTCTTTGTGATTGGATTCATCTTCACACCGCGCCAATCCTTTCTCATAAAGTTCAGCAATCTCTTGTTCTCCTTGGCCTTCTGTAGCTGATAGGGGAGCTCACTCATTGTCCTATCATCGTCCTTGCTCACGTTTTCAAAGTAATCAGCCACAGCCAGGCGCCATTTCTTCTCTTCCTCATTCTCCTGAATAATACTTTCATCTACAACCTGCGAATTTGAAAAAGCAGGGTTTTCCAAGAATAATTTTGAGGATTTTTGCAGGGACGTTTCAGGAATATTTGAAATCGTAACTTCGTTTGGGACAAGATTGACACTGATCTGCAGACTTTACCTCCTGAATTGAAGCGTGGAAAAAGTCAAGTTTTTCCTCGGTTCCAAGTCTTCCAGTATTGCGCAGGAAAGGTTTTAAAATTCGTCTGCAGTCAGCCCATAGCATCATAGGTAAAGGTTCGTTTTTGCTGTCGCTTAACAACCACATCAGTTCTGTTTCGCTCAGACCGTTCTTCGAACACGCTAGTAAGCACAACACCTTCGGCATTAATGGGAAAATAATGACAGTTAGCGAGTTGGACATACTTGAAGAGGGAAGCGTTTGGTAATTTAAAGAATACTTTGGAAGTGTTCGGAAAGATTATTGAGATGCCGCCTTCTAGAAAATATTATCTCCGCTTTTGCTGGTCAACACGTTGGTAACCTTAGTGTGTGGCATCTTCACATGTGAGGAAACATGATATTTTTTCACTGAGCACTTTCAGTGAATATACCAGAGTTGAGTACATGGAGAATTCATGGTATACAGTGTATCATCTAAGTTTATACATTAAAGAAAAAATACCTTTCGTATATTCCCAGTGTCATCTTCGTTAATAAGCCTGTTCAAAATGAACTGCAGCAAGCCTTTCAACTCCTCTGCAACAAACACAAAGAATGACTCGGTTTTGTTGGCCCTTTGAGGTACGGAACGGTGGAGTGTGAATTTTCAAGAAAAGATCAGCAACAAACGCTTCCACTGTTCAAAAGACGTGAAACAAATTGCCAAGGAGTTCAACTATCGGCTTTAGTCAGGAAACCTAATTATACATATATTATAAATTTATTATAGGTAAAGTAACTTATCAAAACATTATATGGGCTTGTTACAGACAAGTAGCTTCACAACTTCAACTTCTTGCTTTGTTTTAAGTTTTGTTTTGTTGACACTCTGACTGGCCTGCAGGACGTATGCACTGATCTAGACAGGCCAATACCAATGAAGCTAAAAAATATCAAGTAAAAAATAAAAATAAAATCAATGCAGTTACTTTAATTATATTAAATGGAAGAAAAAAAGAAGGAAGAGAAAAAACAATATTTCTTCCAATCGCACCTGGGAGTTTTTTGATGTGTTCCGTTACTTTTTCGAACACACCAAAGACACGCAACTCCTCGCACGAAAGCGATAACCACAGGGGATTAAGAGCACCTGGGGTGGACACCAGCAACCTCAACTGTTCCTCGTCAAGCTTCTGCAAATAATCCATGGCCAAGGACAGGGGCGTTAAGCCATTAGAAAATTTTGGAAGGGGAAAAGGGTCAATCACTGTGAATGCGGGTCTTGAGATGGACAAACATGCTAAAAATGTAATTTGACGATGTGCAGTTAGTTGTCATAACTGCTACAAACAATGAAGTTGTGTGAAATGAAAAAAGATTTTGAAATTATGGAAAGTTAAAAAACTGTGAACGGTCCTTTGTGAGAAACCACTTTTTGGTTTACACGTAAAAGTTTTCTTTTGCACCACCAATTCAGAGCCAGGTTTTCCTTCCCACAGAGACTACAGGCTGCCCTGCAGTAATAAGCAGGTCGGAAACATAATTTCCTGCCATTGTAATACTTCCACGTTAGCATAAATACTACAGGTAAAAAAGGTTTACGATATTTTCAACCAAAGTTCAACCAAAATATTCTCGATCAATTAGTCAACTATAATTTTTGGAGCAAAAACTATTGCTAAAATATCCTAAGCGATATTTCCAGAAACAACAATTGCAAAAAATGTAGATGCCAATACCTTGTTAAACTTGTCAAAAGAATGGATAGCAATCTCTTTTCTAGCTATCTCGTCCAACCCAGCAATGGGAAGCTCTAAAGGAGGGGTACTTGAGTACTTGGCTAGCAAGACATGTTCTGAGGGACTGCCCTTCACCATACTGACAATGCAGCGAACGTTTGCAGGCAACCCAGCTGGAATCCATTTCAAGTGTTCTGTGCTCTCCACGTCTGACAGCTTGGCAACACAGAAAGAAATCAATCAACCAATCAATCAATCAATCAAGTTCTTCATTAAACCACGTAAAAAAAATAAAGTTAAATGCTTGTATGGCCGTGCCTAAATACTGGATTAGATTAGATTACATGTAGATTGTATTAGGTTAGATGAAGTTTGATTGGATTCGACTAGATCACGTTACGTAGTGGGACAGAGTAGATTAGCTTAAATTGTTTAAGTTTAGATTCTATCCCAATAGGTTATATTTTAGATTCAATTAGATCATAGAGTACATAAATTTGATTAGAATAGGCTAGATTGGATTAGATTGAACTGGACGGGACTAGATTAGATTCTATGTTAGATTAGATTATAGATTAGACACATTAGATTCGATCATAGAGTAGAGTTGATTAGAATGGGTTACGTTAGAATGAATTAGATTAGTTGTGAAAAGTAATTCTAAAACTGTAGTCTAAAACATAAAAAAAAATTTAAAAAAACATAAAGTTCTTTAGCGAGCTACGCAGCTATCTGTCTTTCTGTCTGCATATTTTTGGCTCTTTCACTGTTTCTTCTTATAACTGTGAGTGGTACTTGTATTCCGCTAGTATTTAGAATTAGGCGAAAGTTTAAAATGACCTTTCTCTATCTAGCAAATCGAAGTCTTTTATGTACTGTTGAAACACTTTAATAAAATTCACGCAAAAGAAATCAGTCCTTGTAGAAATTAAAGTCTTATCGTGGCAAGGTTATAAAAACAAACTGTTCACTGGTGCATTTGACAGCCTATTGCAATCTGAACCCAGCCAATACTTGTCTTGCTAACTTATTACGTGGATTTTGTTGGAAAACTTGAACATATCGTCACGCTACTTTTACAGGTGGACTTCTTACTTCAAAATATAACGAAAACCCTGCGTAGGTCAATATTTCAATCTGGCTTAGCGTTAACCCACTTTCGAACTACAGGGCCTTAATTATATATTTTACCTCCCAACGGCCAGAAGTGTTGTTACCTGATTAAGGGCATCAATAATAATCACAAACTCTTTCTCGTTCTCGCCAAGCTCTAGCATAAGTTCTTTAAGTTGTTCATTAACAACACCAAATGTCAGCTCGTCCTCTTCATTTGAAAGTGTTTCTGCAAAAAAGGTTTCGACATTTTTTTGTTATCACACATAAATGTTCTAACTTTATCGCTGTCATCACCGGTTATTAATACTCCTTAAACATAAGTTGAAGATGGAAGAAGTTTTTTGAACTGTTTTTGGTGACAGACAAATTTCAAGGAACGTGAGAGTCCTTATAGATTTCTTCAATTCCTTTAGCATGTAACGGAAAACTATTATTCTCAAAATGTACCCTTGAGTGTTCTCTCACGTTCCTTTGAAATTTGTCTGTCACCAAAAACAGTTCAAGAAACGTCTTCCATCTTCAACTTATCTGTTGTTTCTCAAAAGGTTTCCCTTGAATGCTCTGAACAAGTATTTCATGGAAAACCGTCTGACACAAGGGAACCTTTAAGGTCACCTGACAGTTTTTAAAACCTGTACCCAAAAATTCTCTCGGCATTTCTTAGGAGACCACCGGACAACAGAACACCTCAAAGAAACCTCTTCAAACCACGGTTATCTTTTAGTTCTTACAAACTCTATCCAAAAACGCTCTTCAGCTTTTCTTAGGATGCCATCGAATACCTGAAAACCTCAATGAAATCTCTTTCAACTCAATGTTATTTATTAGCCATAAAGACTGTCCTTCGGTGTTTCTTCAGAGGCCATTAACAACACCAGAATCCTTGAAAAAAAACCTTTTCAACTACTGGCGCTTGACTCCGCTAGTCACAATCTGATTCATGCAGTCTTTAGTCTTACCAGGTACCAATCCTAAGAATCTTTCGTATGAACTGTGTGGCATCTCCGAGATTTTGCAATTACGTGAGGTTAAAGAAATGCTGGAATTTCAAAGATTTTTTTTGTAATAAAAGCATTTTTCCTAAACTCAGTATTCTTTAGGTTTCTTTAGGTGTTCAGAAGCAATAAACTGAGTTAGTAAGTAGTTATTCTAATTGCATTCCGAAATATATCTAAAATTCAAGCAACCGGCGTTGTGCAAACGCCACATTTACGAATTACCAGTTTTCAAGGAACACAGAGGAAAAAGTGTTCGTCTAGGAGTTTTCCTAGGATCTGTTAGACAATTTAAAAAGTTCTGGAATTTCTAAAGAAACTCCAGGAGAAATATGAACCCAATCTCTGTAATGAAGCAGGAGATCGCTTTGTTATCTTGAAGCAAACCATACCAGGGGAAAAGGCTTGCAGCTTCATTGTGCATCGAGATCCAACACCAACTCACCTCGTTTCTCCGGAGTGATACATCTTTTCAGCCACTTGTACAGCTTAGTGGCAAGTGCGAAAGAGTCTGTTGAGCCGGGGCCAGAACCAATAAAATGGTAGAACACGGGGCAGTCCAGCTGTACTAGGAAATATACAACTAACATTTATATGGTGTAGTATTGACTTTCCAGTTTGTGCCGCAGCAATCTGCTCTTCAACATTCAAACCCGATTTTTTTTCGATTCTCTAAAAGTTTTTGCAACCGTTTTTCACACAATGGAATGAAAAACCTTACTACTGAGTAAAATTACTTTCCTAGGTCAGTACTGGAAAAAATTACATACAACAGAAATCGCACGAAAAGAAGCAATTTGACTTAATCACCATTATCGTGCGAATGACCTAATTATCTACCAATGATATCTTTCGCTAGGTAGCGAGAATAGGGGGAATAATTGTTTAAGTATCTATTGTACCAAAACTTGATAAAACCTGCAAAATCAAATTTGGCCAAGAAAGCAAAGGCAAAATAGGTATCTTCACTTCCTAGTATTTAGGACACGTTTTTTTTAAATACTTCTTGAAGAACAACTATAATCTTAAAACACTTTACCGCATCAAAGCTCGTTTTCTATTATATCGAATTTTTGTAAACAGATAGATGAACAAAAAGACAGACAGATGTACAGGTAGATAGATAGATAGATTTTGAATAAAGTAAAATAACTGTCAGCCCTAATGAGATTAGTTAAATACTCATCAGAAACCCTGCTGACCTTTTTAACTTCTTGAACAAAACGAGCCATAACTGAGGATTTTCCAAATCCCGGAAGACCAACAACCATCACTGGAGGATGACCTGCCACTGCCTTATTTGGAAACTTTCCAGTCCTCGCAAATTCTACTAACTTGGAAATTTCTGAATCTCGTCCGAGAACTAGCTGGCCTCTTAGCAGGACAAAATTGTCATGCATTGCCAGTTCTAAAATACGGCGGAAAAGATCAATAAGTGACTGGCAAAATAGAAACTGACATCCTGCAAATTAAAACTACAAAACGCAAATGTTTCAGCCACCTGATGCATGTGTTCCTATTTCAAACATAACAAAGCTTCAAAACAACTGGAACACAACTGCAACCGGAACACCTATTGAACATCACTGGTGAGGAAAAACGGAGAATGGTTATAATCCAAAAATATTTTGTGTAATTTCGAAGCAATACAGATCACCTGTCACCTATATTTACTGTCACTTCGACAGTACATATAGGTGACAGGGTTGTTAAACTGTTTCTTGCAGAAGGGAATTCACTGTTAAAACCCCTTGCTACGATTCTTTTGACAAGTCCATTGCTAACACAACAAAGTCCGGCACCATATCAAACAGATCATGCACCCTGTATTTTTCCCTAGTTAAATCTACAGTAGCTTGTTAACAGATCTGGTAGATGTAAAAACTGTCAAGAGACCTATTTCTTCTGCAGACAGATCCTTTTCTATCTCTGGGTAGGTCCGTTCTATTGAAGTTTTAAAATATTCCAGAGCCTTGGAGCAGAAATCATCCAAGCCTCTTAGCTGAACCTGAAAGTACAATAAAATTTTGATGAACTTGTGTTCTCACAAGTCATTAATGCCATGCATCCTATGAATAAGTATACGCGCAAACACCTGACAAGAACCTTCCCCAACCCCTCTCCCTTATATGTCTGTGCCTTTGCTCTTCTAATTGAGTCATCAATGCCATAATATTCAAAAACTTGTAAATTCGGCACTTTAATTATAACCTCACTTCGACACTTAATTCTTATCGTTTAATAAGTCTACCAGTCTTCAATGCCATCATATTCACAGATATACTCAAACATCTGTCAAATCCCATCCCAAACTCATCCCTTTTAGCTTGAGCCTTTCAACCGAGTCATCAGCGTTATCATACTTACTGACACAGGTACGTAAATTCTTACAACACACAATAAACCCCAGCCCACCCCTGTCCTTGGACCTTTTTGTTGAGTCATCAATGCCAATCATTTTCAAATACCTGACTTACCACACCCACCCCTTCTTACCTTTTGCGTTCCACTTGAGTCATCAATGCCATCATATTCACAGGTATATTCAAAAACCTGACCAGGGAACCATGTTTTCAGTTTATCTTTCAAGGTCTGTCAACAAACAAATTGCAGTGAAAGAACATTTATAGTTAAATAAGCAACAAGTGACAAAAAACTTACATTAATACGCTATATGTACATTATTGTTTGTGATACTATACTCTAATAAGCACCTTGGGTACCATTTCCAAAAAACGTCAGTTTTTAGGGTGGAACTTAGATGGTAGATGTATTTCATCATTTCTACTATTACTATACCAATTATTATTAAAAACCCTCCAAAGTTCCAATACCTTAGCTTTAACTTCAATTTTTTACCATCCAAACGAGTTATCATTAGCGTACACACGATATCTTTGTGACTCTTAATCCAAATAGATTCACATGTATGGAAAAAGGTTCCTTTCTGCAGGAGCAGCAGTGAAACCATCTTCACATCTCATTTTTGTACAAGCACTGTTCAATTTACCCTTTGCCTAAACAGTTAATGATGATAAAATATTTAAAACTAAGATACAGACTGTACTTTTAATTGTTTCTTGGCCAGAGGCAGTGAATCAATGAACCCTTTTTCCATCGATGTTGGGAGACTAGCCAAGAAGTCCGCCTTTCTTAAAAAGAAAAATGAGTTTGGGTTTTGCATTCTGTAAGCAGCGTGAAGTATCTCCATGTGTGTGATGGAACAAGGGAAGATCCATTGGTACTGTTCTATCACCTCCTCAGGGACCTGGGACTGTGATGGCATCCAACCATACCTGTCAACAACAAAGGGCGGAGTTAAGTCACTTGAAGATTTACTTCAATACACAATTAACTATAAATTATCAACACTATAGCAAATAAAATGTATTTCATTATCGAATACATTTAGCAAGTCACTGTATTGTAAGTGACTCTCCCAAAGGTTACAAAGAAATAGTGGGAATATTGTAGCTAAAAAAGAGAGTTGCAAATTAACTTAATCAAAAGTCATTTAAATACATTGTTCTTGCACTAGTGTCTTCAATAAATTTATTGTAATAAATTTATATATCATTCAGTAATTTGCTGTGTTACTCACCTCTCCCCAAGCATGTTCAGGAAGAAAGGCATTCCATCAGTCTCAGCAATACACCTGTCAATCTCCCCAAGGCATGTCTGGATGGTTGCTTCAGTAGTAGAGTCTTTTGGAACTCCCCATCTTAAATCACATTCAATTAAGTGAAGGTGTCTGCTCTCACACCATTCTCGCAGCTTTGGGAAAACCTCAAGTAAAAGATCAAGAAAAAATAGAGTATATATTAATTAAAATAGATTTGTCTTAAATTAATAGTACTAAGGAGCTGGTTTTGTTTTCATTCATGGGGAATGGAGATATCCTGACTGACCTGCCCTTTCTGACCTCCTCTGATCTACTAATTGAAATAGGAAGCTTGCGAGGTGGGGGGTTAATTAAGGCATATGCCTCTCAACCTCCAGTACTCTAGTTAGCTTAAACGGAGAAACTTCATTTCACTACATAAAATTCGACTTGGGTTATTGAGCTTATAAAATTCAATAGACAATCAATGAAGACAAAATTTTGTATCTTGAAACTTTAACTATATACATGTATTGACAGTTGACACAAGTGAACACCTTACCTAGTCATATTATTTATAATAACTGTCTTCAAAGGCTCCAAAATGCTGGCAATAATCAGTTTTTAAGTACTATATTTGAACAAAACAGCAGCTGCAAAGTCAATTGGTTTACAGTTTATTTCAATGGGATTATTCTGGGAGAGCTTAGAATATTGGAAGGGTTTTTGCATTTTGGATGGCTTATATCCTGCCAAGGGGTATTTTATCATGAGGACTCGCATTCTGAAAGGCTTGTGGTATACCTGGAAGCTGACATTAATAAGTATATATATGTAACCTCAACATGTAACAAAATTATTTTGCACCTTTAACCATTTGCAGATGACTTATTATTTGCTATATATTGCACAGATAAAGCCAAAATACATGTAAAAAATACAAAAAAAAGTAAAAACACATTTTTAACTGTTTTTTTTATTAAAAGACTCAAAATTAATTACTTAAAAAAGACTAGCCTAGCTTTTTTTTCTGATTAGTGAAACTTGCAAGAAAGTAAAGTTATATATTTTTTAAAATTGATTAACCCTATCTGGGGTGCCCCCCCAGTTGGTTTTTCTTAATTTTCTCTGCAATGGAGAAAGCTAGAAAGACCAAATTTGGTGACTTTTCCTAAAATTTTATATGCATTATGGTGTGTCAGCTGATGGGCTGTTGCCACGGCATTAAGACAGGAAGAAATGCACTTTTTTGGATACTAAAACTAGGTGTTGAAACACAACAGTTCAAACATAGTT
The DNA here is from genome assembly GCA_025403605.1 of Parazoanthus darwini. NCBI lineage: Eukaryota > Metazoa > Cnidaria > Anthozoa > Zoantharia > Parazoanthidae > Parazoanthus > Parazoanthus darwini. The sequence goes on from JAOBYF010783422.1 coordinate 10,713, forward strand.
AATAGAGAGAGCTGGTCATGAAATTCGGCTAGTTTTTTTATATGTGCTTGTTCTTTTTCTTGGTCTTGACTGTGCACAAAACACAAAAGGTAACTAAATTCATGTGAGTAATTCACAAGTGGAAACATTTGGGTTGACACGTAAAACAATAAGACAATGTGAACGGTCACGGTTTGTTCAACAAAATACAAAGTAGCTTTGCATACGCCATATGAAGTTTGTTTGGCTTCACAACCGATTAGGTCATCAACTATGGTCTAAAATAACACGTACGGGTACAAGTGGGCAGATTCCCAGTCCATGTTCCGTTTTGTAAACATTGCCTCCGAGTGGGGCCATTGAGAATAAATCCTGTGTCACATGAATATCGCACCACCTCGTTGATTCTATAAAGACGGCCGATCTTTTTACCATTCGCAGGGGTTCCAGGATTGCCACAACTTTTGCCTGTGAATATAATACAATAACAATAATAGGAATGAAAATATTAATAATAATAATAATAATAATAATAGTAATAACAATAATAATAGTAATAATAATATTAAATGAATGGATATATAAAAGAAACGTATATTTCGACAATATAAATCAACGTCAAAAAGCTACAATACAATGCACAGTCTAAATATAAAAAGGGTTCAAAATTCTAATAATAATAATAATAATAGTAATAATGTAGAAAAATACTTAGATTTATTTATTAATGACTGCATACGAAAGAGAAACATCTAAGCCCTCTTTTGAATTTTCCCAAGTTGGAAACTAAGCGAAGCTCACATTGTTGGCTATTCGACAGTTCAGTTATTGCTGCTGCAACAAAAACCCTGTTAGGACGTGTTCTAACACCGGAGGTAGCTAGCTAACAGTAAAGTCTTTGTCAGAACGTAAACTAAATCAGGATTTAGGTTTCACATATACTAAATTAGCAATGTAAGTTGGAGCAAAACGGTGGTAATGAGAATTAGAACAATGAAAACAAAATAATAATAATAATAATAATAATTATTATTATTATTATTATTATTATTATTATTATTATTATTATTATTATTATTATTATATACTTTAATAACCCTCTTTAAAAAATATACCAAGGCCTTACATACGAAGTATAAAAAACTTACTTAATATATATACAATAAAATACAAAATGGTATGTTACAGAGAGCAAGTTAAAAATTTATTTGGCGACTAAAATACGGCTCAAGTCTTTATTTGGAACTGGCTCGTACATTGGTCTTTGTCAGTTTCTTAAGTTTAATAAGGCAAAATTAGACTGATGTAGATCTACCACAGCAACATCAATATGAGGGACAGGTTAACGGGCAATTGTTTGAGTCAGTAGAGTGACTTCTATTACATTCATCTCTAAAACAAGCTATCAAAAAGCGAGTCATACTGGACTTCTGTTTTACGTCGCGTGGTCCTTTGCATTCACGAGACTGTTTAATTAGACTCGCATGTTACGTTAATCAGTGGAACATTGTTGATAATTGGCGCTAGTATCAAGTCAAGCATGTGTATCTGAGCCTGCTGTTAGTTTGTATACAAGAAAATAATATATGTTTGCTTGCAGTTTTTAGTTGCTTTCAGATTTGTTTTATCTCAAAAATGAGTATACTAAAAATCTTTAACGTAGTCATCGCTTGCATTAATTACTAATGATGTAAAGAACAAATTACAAACTGTTTTATGGGATCAAACACATTATTTTCTTTTAAATATTGGACCTGGGGCGCGGGTTTTTGAGGTGATGGCCCTCGCCAGCCGCTAAACAGCGTTTTGAATTGAGTCGGTTTACCGATTGGTCTGTCCAATCTTTTATGATAGCTTGAGACTCGACATAAAATAAAATAACATTGTATACAACGTCAGCACATTATTACTGAGAATCTCCACTGAAAACGTGAAACACCGACGACGTTTATCAGTGTTTTGTCTCCCGACGTTTTAAAAAGCAGCTACGAAGCGCGATCATTAAATCGCTGGGACAAGGCAGCGTTTATCACTACTGAAAAGAGAGGAAATCTAATGGACTTGCACTACTGAGAGATAATTGACATTATATGTAACATCCATTTCCTCGCACAGAGTCTGAATGTTACATCGCATGACCCACGTGTCAAAGAACAAATAATCAAACAAAGACTCGTTTGACTCATCATTCAACTATAGCTCACATACATCTCTCTAGTAGTTCCTGCTTTTGCCGCGCAAAAATCTACAAGTCTGGTTACCTTCAGTAGCAAAATCGGCGAATGTTTTTATAGTTCTTTTGTTCAACAATACGAATTTTCCCCCGCGAAATCAGTGATTTTTTTTTTGAAATAGATGTTTGTGTCTCAGCTAAGATATCAGTGTCGTTAAGAAATAACTTGTATACTTTTTTGGCTTTGTTTCAACATTTGCTGGTAATACGAGGACATGAACAAGATCTCAGTAACAATTCCAAACGTTTATAAAAAGAGACTCAACTCAGTTCAGTTTGTTCGGTCAAAAAGCCAGCTTTTTAAGATTGAACTTGTAAATTATATACAAGTATATAAATTAAAATGTACGATCTGTAAGAGTTTCAAAAGTGGGAAAAACTCAAATAAAAATGTTAGTATTGAAACATTTACGTAGCTCTGACAATGACCAACTAGGTTAGGGGCTTTTGTGTTCTTTTTCATTCGCAATTTTTACACTTCTTAACACCTGATATATCTTTTCGCGATCGTGCCTTCTGATTCATTAAGCATAAAACCATATCAGTTTACCTGATGGTAATCAGTTGAAGAAGCACTTCAAACACGGACAGATCCAAGATCGACAAGCTGTACAGTTTCCATTTTACCACATGATAAAAAAAACACGCTATTGGAATACTTGTAAGATTTTGTAAAAAAACCGAGCAACAGCGAATACTAAAAAATCGAAAGAGCGTCTTTAATATTTTCCCATTAACTACATGCAAATAGAGTTCTTCGAATGCGTAAAGAAAAGTTCGCACACATATCCTTGACTAATTCAATTTACTAAGGTAAAAATCATTTTCTTGGGTTAATTGCTGCTACAATGCCGACGTTTTTGTAAACATGCATCAAATTCTAAAGCTTTTGTCTGTGTTCTTTATTTGCTTTATTTCAGGATTAGAGGTCTCTAAATGTTCGTAAAAAGAGGTCAGCAATTTTTATTTCAAGTTTCATTTTGCTTCCGGCTTTTTCGCATGAAATTGATTGTGTTTATTTGAATTTTGTTCATTTGGGCTTTCGGAAAAACTTATGTGAATTACTGATTGAGGATATAAGTTTAGCTTCCTAAGAAATAGCCTAGAGTTACTTTTTTCCGCGGGGTCTGATCTTGATCTTGATAAATCGACTCAAAAGGAATGGCCGACTCAGACGCCACGCTCACTGGCCTCACTTTTGACTCATTAATCTTTGTTCTGTCGCTGAAAACTGCGTGAATCTTCACAGTGTTTTGCACCTCACGGCAAAATACGTTTCTGAATGACTAATTTACTTAACAGATTGCAGGATGTTGGTTTCTTACAGGACAAATTACTGGAGGTCATGTCGCGTTTTCATGTAACTCTTTAGAAGAGCAAGAAAACTAAATAACAAAACAACTAAATCAAATGCTCTGTGAAAACAATTCTCATGGTCATGACAACATTGGACAAAAATAAAGTAAACTCAAACTTGTCTAAAAGCGCTAACTTACAAATGGTTTAAAGTGTAACAAAAGTTGCGGTTTCTGCAGCAACACAAAAATCTCATACATAGCCAAAAGGAATGCGCCTGCGTAGTTAACAGATTTAGTTTAGAGCGAATGGCTATTTTTTTTCTCCCCTTTGAACGTAAAGATTAATTTGATAATGCCGGCCCTACCTTTACACTTGCCTTGGACACCAAATGTTGTACGTTAAATAAATTCACCAATTGGAAAGCGCATACGAGTCTGTGGTACCTGGTCCAAGTTCACTCACGCGATATATCTGCAGAAGAGAACAGGGTTATATACCGCTATATTCAGGTTGAGCTGTTATAAATGAACACAACTACGGACGAAATAGCAGAGAGTAAAATACCTATAAATATGTAAAAGTTGTCTATCTAACGCAGAATGAGCTAATCTGTTCTTTGTACAATTATCGGCAAGATTTTGAAGAATAAAATACGTTCCAAACAAAATACAAACAAGAAGCGTTTGTCCTTTCGCAAAACAATCCTCTGAAAACACTTGGAGTGATGAGCGAATTTGTGTTTAGATTGGTCGTTAGTTGCTTCATTTGCAGTGAAGATGGAGTGTTCCTTTCGTCACATAAGATTTATGTTTACCTCGCTCGACTGATTGGTATGCTTCGCCCTGCTCTTAAATCCGGCGCTTGTCGCCAAATTAAGTTTCACCTTTCTTGTTTCAAACCGGACACAGATTGTCAAGTACTTTCCTTTTTTCAGTGTAATTCACACTTTATCAAAAAAATATCAAGGATTAGTTTTAACAAGATCCCTAAATTGCAACCTTTTCTCCGTTTCAGTTAAAGTGTCTGCGCCTTCTCTGCTTGGCGCTCTCTCTATCGAACCCCTTGTTGCATCCGAGCAGCTGTTGGGTTTCTTCTCAACGTGACGTCATCAGACGCGAACAAGTTCGTGACCAATCTCAAAACATTACACAAGGTGCCGAGTGACGTGTTACAATAGAGTACTTTGTTCTCATTCACTCATTTTCTCGTTAATCGTCGCGATACCTGACACAAGTTGGCAAAGACTTGATGTCACTGAGCACTAAGTGAACGCTTTGATCCGCTCGTTTATGATCAACTAGAATCTGCAAATATTACTTTGTTTTTGCTGCAAATTATGACTATTACTGAAGGGAAAAGCGAAAGTGCCCAAAGGAACAAAGATTCCGTCTCGGTTTTATCGTGTCTTCACTGATAACCTCACGCCTCAGCCAAGTGACTCCATTGAAGTGTGGAAAGTCGGCTAGCTGAGATTGTGTAGACCGGACATAATTCATGTGACGTGCATGTTGTGATGATTATGTTTCCGTGTAGTATAATTAGAATCGCCCACAGTCAAAATACCATCTTTTAAGCACTATTTAAAATTTAGACTTCTTTTCAAAAACATTTTGCAGATTTTTTTTGCAATTGTTATGCGAATGACTGCTTTCTTGAGTATTTACGAGTTATTGATTATTTCCATTCCACACTCATTGGCCATCGAAACTCTTGAGAACAATTACTCGTATGTAACGTCAAACAATATTTAATGATTCTTTTTACATTAGGTGTGTTTCAAATTGCCGCTAGTTTGTAGCTTACTCATTCCTTATCAAACATATATTCTAGCCGGTAGACCTGTCAGACTCATTCACAATACTCGATGAGATTTGGAAAAGATCGATCATTTATGACTGTCAAAACCTTGATCCAATCTTGCAACATATCGCGTGCTTGTCACATGTACATACAGTACTTGAGACAAACCCTCGAAATCTTTGATTTGAAATGAAGATATTTTTGTAATAAGTGGCTCTTGAAAAACTGCTTTGTAGCTGTCAAATTAAGTGCAAAGCTGCAATTAGCGCGTTTTGAATTTCTTCTGTTAAAAGCAAAGAATCCCTCAGTAGTGGTCGGGATGAAAAACAAATAAATAGTGAATAACCATAAATAGCCAAAACAAATTGCCGGATATGGTTATTTGAAAACTTTTACAGCCGAAGTGAGGCAGAGTACGTAGTGGTGACGGAGATGGGAAAAAGCTTGTTCTATTTTTGAAATTATAACTTCAAGCGAACAAGTTTTAAAGACGCGATGGTCGGCAACTATCGAAATCTATCAACTGTTTCCTGTTAATTCTTTCTAAAAAGGATATTACTTATTCTTATCTTATTGACTCAGAAGTCTGGGATATAACAAAGTTTTTTATATTTTTACATGAGAAGACTTTTTGTTTTTTACTTTATTTTTCCTTGTTGATTTCATTATGATTTTTTTAATATTTTTGCAAATATTTTACCAAAACGTTAAACCACAACCAGAAAACACAATTAGACTACAAGGCAGACTCAAAACATTTAAACTGTTACGACTGAGGCAATCGAGCAAGTCACGGAGGTCTACTTTCTACCTACTATGCGGGTATGTCTCGCTCTACAGGGTGTATGGTTGGTTTTCGGGCTAATTTGGTCTGGAAAAGGACATACATTTTGCTTAGAAGTCTGTAAAATGATGTAATGGTTTTTCGCAAAGATTTTGTGAACTACAAATGTTTTTCTGAATTTGCTCCGATATTTCTGTCGTGGATTATTGCTTCGGCACATTTCAGAATATAAAAAAATTGGCATAATCCGGGCTATGTTGCAACCACAGTTTTTCTTATAGCCCCGTTTATAGTTATGCGTGATTCGTCTGGTCTCAAATAGGGTACAGAAAAGTGCTCTATCTGGTCTGAAACAGGGTCAGGTTTTGAAGGTTTGGGCGCCGCTCACCCCATTCCCGCATATATGGGTAAGTATCCCCCGGTTTAAAATTCGTCCAAGAATTAAAGTGATATTTTAAATATAAATTTTAAAAGAGCTTTGGTTAACAAAAGTTCTCTAGAAAGTGCTACTTTTCGTTTATTATTTTCCAGGAGAGAAGGCATCCACTGCAAGCCAAACTGACTGACACTCATTGATATATGCAAGAGACTATGATCAGAGGTCGCAATTGCAAGAGGGTTTTACAATTAATTAACAACCGCAAAAAACGTATTTCGAGAACGTTTTACACATAGAACAAGTTAAAATCCTCATGGGAATAAACGGTCATTGCAATTGATAATAGAAAGCTTATCCTTCGAAATATATAATGGACAACCTCTAAATCCTAAAGTATACTGAGAAGGGGGTAAACTCGACTTCCCCTCCCAATACTCAGTGCCATTAGAATGGTTCCATATAAACACTCGAACTTTATCATGCAGCCTAGATAACTACTTTACAGCGTAATTTTAATTAAGGGCTGTTGCTATGGCAACAGCCAACGATATGTACGTATCTGCCATCTTAGTCGCCATCCTTCATATTTTTGAAAATATTATTTTAAGCAAAGTTACAACGAGCTTTTTTAAAAATCATTTTAAAAAAGAAAACATGTGGCATTGTGGGCAAGTAGAACGAATTTTGTCAAAAATTCCCGCTATTTTGTTCAAACCTTAATTGAATAATTAATTATAAAAAAGTGATGACGTCATCCAATAAACGTCAACAGTTGTGTTCGTAATTGAAATATAGGTTCTTCAAGTTATATTTATGAAATTGTTTTTACACTACAGATATTAGGTGGAAAACAAACAACCCCCCCCCGACCCCCATTGTTCATTCTTGGATTTGAAGTCGACCAAAGCGGATCGTCGACGAGCTCGACGCCAAACGGAGTAAAATTAATTACAGAAAAACTGCAAACCGTAGTAAGTAACTACGATTTTGTTTTGTTGCGTTTTATATGATAACTGTATGAAAACATTTTTCACTTTGAATTTATTATGATTAAGGAAAAACCTTCAGTTGTGAAAAGAGCTCAAATTGGATCACTTGACAACCCCCTGCATCAGTCTCAGTCCAGCGAAAGTTGATCTGATATTTCGTCGTCAGCAGTCGCATTGAATTTTGACCCGACATGAAAAATTTTCATTAATCATTAGTTTTAAAAAAGATGAAAGTTTCAACTGATTCTATTTTTCCTTCTTGTATACCGTCCTATACACAAATCTCATCATTCTGCATTCACGCGAGTTAGTTTTGTGTGTCTTAAATTACGGTATTTTCAGCGTGCAGAATGCACTCACGCTAACTTTATATGAAAAATAATTAGTAATAAGAAAATACCCCACCGATTTTTTATCAAATAGCTTACGAGTAAAATCGATTCAACGTTTGCTGGAAAACTGTTAACAACATCATGGTTTTCATTATAAATTGACTAATTAATCGAAGCAATGACGTGCCTCAATACACATTTTGGTTTATTAAAAACTTGTGATTCTTAAAGTTAAAAGCGAAATTCCTATAAAGAAACCTTTCGAAGTCTTGTGTTAATCAAAACAAACTGATGAGAAAGCTTATGGTTCACATCTGTGAAATTTTTTTTTTTTTAAGTAACTGGTTAAAATGGTATCTTCGTTGAAAATGTGATAAGCTATTTACAGTGAGAAGATATTTACGACCATCATTACATTTTACCACAATACCTTGCAGACCTAACACTGCCAGTAGGCGTTAAGAAAGCCATGTACTTTTGTGATATTTATTTTTGTACAGTAACAACGTTGTGTACACTTGGTTCGAAGTGTTTATAACGTTTCTGTGTGTGCTTACGAGCATTTTTAGGTTTTCGTGTGCTAATATCAGACGCCATCTTTTTTGTACAGTCGATTGTAAAATAGTATTCCAGCTCTAGACGTGAGCGTGCCAAACATTAACAACACAATTACTTCTGACCCATACTGTAAGCCTGCGGACAAACACCATGTTTGCCTAAATTTCCATGTCCCCTAAACCTCACCAAACGCTCAAGCCCACTCAGTTTAGCTCTCTGCCTCAAACGCATTTGTCGTAAAAAATGAAACATTCATTACATGCATACAAGAAACTTACCAAAATTCAGATACGCGTCCAGTTTTGTCGAAAGGCTGGATCACGTGATCAATAAAAACTGACGCGCAGAAAAAGAAACCACTCAAGAAACCGCTGTACGCTGAGAGGGTGCGATGGGTGTGTACGCACCCCCATCCCCCACAGGTTTGGGCGACTCAGTTTCATAAAACAAAGTGTCATGTGCAGCAAAGCCCCAAGTTAAACAGAAACCTGTCAGGCTTTTTTATAGTTTTTAGAGTCTCTGATTTGGTTTCCAACCGCGACTATAACGCAGAAAATGCGTTTTCAGAAAACCTGAATCTCAAAGTTTCTCGGATAAGCACATCCCCCCCTTCCCCAATCTAAAATCCTGCCTGTAGACCCGAAGTCATTTTTTAAAACAAAACAAATTACAAAACAGCTGTAACCTTACATTAGTTACTGACACATGTTACTCAAGGCGGGAGTAGCTTAAATAGGTCTATAAATTAAAATAAGTTTACAAAAAAACAAAAAGAGGGAAAAAAATTACTTATGACATTGAGTGACAAAAGTTTGCTATGGGCCCTATATTTGAAATGAATTAAGCTGAGCTAAATGAAATATGTTACAACACAAAACAGTGCCTTTTCCAATACAATGTAATGAAAGATTTACAACCCTATGTTTGGTTATAAAATTAGATTATTTGTTGAACTGCTTGATGAGTTCAAGAATTTGTGAAACATCAATATATTCATCAGCTATTTTCAGAAGATCAAGCATAATCTCGTTTTTTGTTTTGAGTTATGACATAGAACCCATTGCCCAACATTACCTCAATTATTCGCAAACTCTTAAACACGTAATCGTCATACAGCAAATACAAAGATGTTTTAGAAAACAGAAGTTCTAACAACCCAGAAGAGTTCGGCTAGTAAAAGACAATTGCTTCCGGTCAATAAGAGAACCCAATAACCCAAAGGCACTCATGTCGCTGCGGCGAAACCTGCGTTGAAATGCCCAAGTATACGTATTTATAAATTTGAGTATGCAAGACTAATGGCTTCATATAATAGCACGAAGGATCTCCACCATTTATTCAATACCTTGGTAATGTCTAATTTCACATATAGTAAATTAGAGGGCATAGGGTGGTGTCTCATAATTTAAATACTTGAGCAGTCCAGCGAACAACCCTCCGGTTTACATAAAACCAAGCTAACAAAACCTACATACGAAGATATTGGAAGTTATGGTGTAAAATAATAAGTGTTCCTGCACAACCATTCTCCGAAACTCTTCCCGCACGTGGAAGTCGCGTTCTCCTAAAACGATCTTTTTCCTCTCGGAAAGGTTCATATTAGACGTTCCGTTCCTCTTTTAGCTCAAGTTTATATTTTACTTAACTTAGAATTCTTAGGAATGTTTTCTTTTTAACTATTCGATAGACTGTCTTATGAGACAAATTTACCTCCTATAAATCTTTTCATCCACAGGTGAAGACAAGTTTTTACCACAACAAACAAAATCCTGCTCCAACTAACAAAATTATGATCCATATGAAGTATTGCAAACATTGCCAATCTCATACATGGGGGAAACAAACAGTCAAAGATCACTTTCATGCACCGTTGATAATCCCAATAATGAGCCACAATCAACAGCTGTAACAGAACATTTTATAACCAATAATCAGAAACCCAAAGATTACTTCATTAGAAGTGATAGCTTCACGCAGAACCAGCGCATGCAAAGCCTTTCCTTGCCAATTTAATTGATGGGAACCAAAAAGCTTAAACATAGAAGCTTAACCAATTCCGTTTTTGTTTTTGGAATGTTTCATAGTATCATCACATTAAATATATCAGTCTATTTATATTTAGCATAAATCTCATAATCCCATTATATGCTTCTGGTGCACAACTTATTTGAAATTTGAAACACTATACATGGCTTTTTGTAAACCACTGACTGCTTGTAAATATCCACTTTTCTCTCGAGTCCAAGACTTGTGGATATTATAGTTTTCCTACAGGTAACATAGCTATCCATTGCCATTGCCGGCTTTCTGTGTCTTTAAACTTTAAAACTACGTTTTACAGAGACTCAACAACATCCTGTATAAACAAGCCTCTATTTTGCCTTGGCGCATGTGAAAGTAAACTTACATCTAAACTTTACAGTTTATAAACACCTTGTAAATACAAACTCTCCACTGAAAAAGATTAGTTTTTCTATCCAAATATTAGATCGGGTTATTAGTAATCGGCCCTGCAGAATTTTTCTTGTTTTAACAGGAAACACCGTCTCAATTCTTAAAGTTTTAATGAAAATACCACTTGTGTTTGATGAAAGTACCAAAATACCATACGTGCTTCGCACTTCTGTTCAAAAGGTACTTTCATCAAATACAAGTGGTATTTTTTGTTAATTCTTTTCGAACTGCGGTGTTCTTTTACATACGACGAATAACTTTGCTCGCAGCCAAAGATATATGCAATTAATTTCAATACAGAATACTGAAACTAGAGTTTCATTCGAAAGAAACGTCTTCTTATAAAGACATCTATAACAGCCATAAACACATTACCCTGCATTCAAGTTTCTCATAAAAGCTGTCCGTAAAAACTGCCCGCAACATATGTGTCCGCCCTCCTGACCCGCATGTTATGCGTTATATTATATTATATTATATTATATTATATCATATCATATCATATCATATCATATCATATCATATCATATCATATCATATCATATCATATCATATCATATCA